>BOPN01006479.1:0-2500 GCA_017312705.2 Penaeus japonicus
AAGAAGAGAGAGAGAGAGAGAGAGAGAGAGGGAAAGAGAGAGTGAGTGTGTGTGTGTGAGAGAGATAGAGAGAGAGAGAGAGAGAGATAGAGAGAGAGAGAGAGAGAGTTAGATAGATAGATAGAGAGAGAGAGAGAGAGATGCCCGTAGTCGCCTGGTCCCATTGAGCGATATCTTCTCCCTTCTTTAAGAAAGGTTCTTGAAGTAAGGTTAGAAGCGCAAGAATTAAATCCAAAGAGAGATGTACTTATGAGAGATATTGTTATTACGCCTTGTTGCTATTCGTCTGTCTGTCGGGTCGGCCGTCTGTCTGTTTGTGGGTTTCTTTTCTTTCTCTTTCTCTCTATCGATCTACCCATCTCGTTTTCTGTCTGTGTGTGTCTCTCTCTCAGTCTCTCTCTCTCTCTGTATCTGTCTCTCTCTCTCTCTTTCTCTCTCTTTCTCTCTCTTTCTCTCTCTTTCTCTCTCTTTCTCTCTCTCTCTCTATCTATCTATCTATCTCTCTCTATCTCTCTCTTTCTCTCTCTCTCTCTATCTATCTATCTATCTCTCTCTATCTCTCTCTTTCTCTCTCTCTCCCTCTCTTTCCCTCTCTCTATCTCTCTCTCTCTCTCTCTCCCTCTCTCTCTCTCTCTCTCTCTCTCTCTCTCTCTCTCTCTCTCTCTCTCTCTCTCTCTCTCTCTCTCTCTCTCTCTCTATCTCTCTCTCTCTCTCTCTTTCTCTATCTCCTATCACTTCCACTCTTTCATTTGATCCCTCTTTTTACGACCTCTTTCATCAAAGTGAACTGAATATCTAGAGTGTTACAAGCAGTTTATTTCAGATACAATTTACATTACGTCTCGAGGGTGAGAATAACAACGCCTTCCCGGTGAGAATAGCAAAGACTGATGGTGAGAATGACGAGGTTCCTTCGGTGAGAATAATGTTGATTCAGTGAGAATAACCAAGTTGATGGTGAGAATAACAGCGTTCCCCCGGTGAGAATAACAGCGTTCCCCCGGTGAGAATAACAGCGTTCCCCCGGTGAGAATAACAGCGTTCCCCCGGTGAGAATAACGCTCAAAATAACAAAAAAACAATAAGTAACAAAGGTCCTGCAGTGAGAATAACACCCAGCCGACGTAAGAATAACAATGCCCCTCCGGTGAGAATAGCAAACAACAGTCATTCGGTAGAAGAGATAGAACACATCCTCCTTTGCTTAACAAAAAAAGATAATAATAATGATAATAATAAGCAGGTCCATATATATGAATGAATAAAGGAACAAATAATGACCATATAGATAAGATTAAAAAAAAAAAAAAATACAAAAGGGAAAATAAAACTCACGGAACGATAAAGGGGATTCAGAGAGTAAAGAAAATGTCCAGAAAAAAAACTTCGAATACGGTCGCTGTTTCTGTCAACATTAAAGCCAGTTTATACGCTTTAAAACTTGATCTAATGTAGCCATCAAACCTGAACAAGCAACGAAGAGGAAGAGGAAAATGGAGAGAGGAAGGAGGAAGAGGAAGAGGAAGAGGGAGAGAGGGAAGAGGAAGGAGAAGAGGCGAAGGAGGGGGAGGAGGAGGAGGAGAAAGCAGGTAGGTGAAGTGGAGGAGGAGGAGGAGTAAGCAGGAAGAGGAAGTGAAGGAATAGGAGAAGGAGCAGAAAGCAGGAAGAGGAAGTGGAGAAGGAGGAGGAGAAAAAAGAAGAGGGGAAAGTAGAGGAGGAGGAAGAGGAGGGGGAGGTAAAATAGGAAAATGAGGAATGTGAGGAGGTAGAGGAGAAGGAAGAGGAAGAAGGAAAATGAAAATGAGGAGGGGACGAGCGAGAGAGAGAAGGGGAGGAGGAGGTGGAAGTAGAAGAATGGGATTAGGAGGAGGAGGAGGAAAAAAAGGGAGAGGAGGAGGAGGAGGATGAAGAAGAGTAGGATGAATTGCAAGAGGGGAAAAAGGGGGAGGAGGAGGGACGAAGGGGAAAAAGAGGAAGGGAAGGAATAGGAGGAACAAGAGGAAAAGAAAGAGAAATGGTAGAAGGAAGATGAAGAAGAGGGGGGGAGTAAGAGGAGGAGGATGTGACAGAAGATGAAGAGAGGAAAAGAAAATGAAGAAGGGGAGGAGGAACAAGATGAAGAGGTAGAGAAAAAAAGAGGAGGAAGAGGTGGAACAAGATATGGACGTGGAGATGCGGAAGAGGAGGAGAGGAGGAAGAAGATGATCACTGAGAAGTTAAGAGGTCCCGATCTCAACTCATCTTTCCAAACATAATTATATCACGAACACAAAAGAACAAGTAAAAGGGAAAGAAATAAAAATTGTGTGCATAACCATATATAGATAGATAAACAGTTAGCTAGGTAGATATAGATAGATAGATAGATAGATAGATATAACTAGATAGATAGATAGATAGAAAAATATAGATATAACTAGATAGATAGATAGATAGAAAAATATAGATATAGATTGACAGATAAAGAAATAGGGAAGTAGATAGATGAATAGATATGTCA
>BOPN01006479.1:10000-12500 GCA_017312705.2 Penaeus japonicus
AAATCAAAGCAGATTTCATCACTAAAATGTGCTGAGACTAGCTTTTGTCCTTTAATTTCATAGGGATAACCACTGGGATAGAAATATACGGAAACCCACAACAGATTTTGCCATGAAATATATACCGAGATTTGTTTAGCTTTTGTCCTTTAATATAGAAAAAAACGTGGTGTGTGGAAATCCCATGGATACAGGCGCCGTGTTTCAATTACCAAACATTTGCCATGAGGTGCTGTTTAGCTTATGGTTATCAAAAATCCCATAACAACAAATCCTGACAGAAAACTCCCCTCCCCCCCCTCCCCCCACCCCAAATGCTCCCGAAAGGACCACCGTAGGCGTGACGACGTGAATCCCTTAATGGGTAGCGTGTATTGAGAGCCAGCGAAGCGTCGGGGCTTGAGAGGGTGGGAGGGGGAGGGGAGGAGGGGGTGTGGGGGACGCATTAGGTGGGAAGGGGGAGAAAGGGAAGAGAGGGGAGAGGGTGAGGGTGGCATTGGAGGAGAATGGAGGGAGGGGTTAGTGAATGGAAGTTGAAGAAAGAAGAAAGGAAGAGAGGGAAGAATGAAGAAGGAAAGGGGGAAGGAAGGCGTGAGGAGGAGAAAGGGGAAATGACGAGAGCTCGGAAGTGAGAAGGAAGAGGAGGAGAGGAAAAGACAACGAGGGAGAAGAGGAGGGGGAGAAATAAGATAAGGAGGAGGAGGAAGAGGACGCGGAGGAGGAAGAAGAGGAAAAAAAAGACAAGAAGGTGGAGGAAGAGTTGAAGGCGGAAGAGGAAGCGAGGTTGGACGGCGGACCCATTTATCTCTCACAGGTTGCACGACGGTACGACAACGTGGCGAGGCACGACGGAGCTCGGCAAGCCTCGGGGAAATCATCAGGTACACTTAACTAAATCAATAACACCCTCATGTGTGCTGCCTGCTCGCCACAACCCTCTCTACTGCATTATGTATCCACACACGCTCCTGGCTGACCACCCTGTTCTGTCGTGGTTACACTCACGCAGCCATTATGGAGGAATTTTTATTTTCCCTTTTTTTAATTTTTTTTTTTTCGCTATTTGTTATTTGTATTATGTACTTTTTCCTTACGGTTATCACGGTAGTAATCGCGTACTCTCTGTCCGTCGCTTACTATGCACAAGAAGTTATCCGGGTTGGTTTTATGCGTTTGAGGAATTCTTTCGTTGCTTCGATTCTTGTTAAAGGATAAGGATTATCAAAATACCAGTATCAATGATATCAATGATAGTAACATATCATTTGATTTTTGAACTAAATGGATATACAAAACTCCAAGATACTTTACTTGTCGATAAATATGATTAACTTTCGCCACTGGACCGCAGAAAGGACCTTACTCTGGCCACGGAGTGATAATAATTCAATACGCTACAACAACAGATGACGGACTACTTCTGAGACAAAACCTTTATAAGATCAATAACTTTAATTACGAGGAGTAGTCTGTTGCAAAATAATAATGATCGAATTCAGTATTGAGAAAAGAGAAAAGAAAAGAAACGAGTAGTAAATTCAGTCGCTTTTTTTCATAACACAAAGAGAATTGTAGAGGCGGGATTCTTTCGCTCAACTTTGCAAGAAAAAAGTTTTTAATAGTGACTTCCAATAAGTGCTCAACTAATTCATTTCTTCTAAATTTGTTTGTTTTTCATCTGTCCGTGTGTACAATTTATAATGATAATCATGAAGATCATGATTGGTTTACGTAAATGATAATACTAGCAATTAGAATTAGAATCATGATGATAACAACAATAGTAACTATAATGACACTAAGGATAATGATGATAATAATATTAATGAGGATAATAAAGGTAAGAAAAATAATGATTATAATAATAATGTTAGATAATAGAAGTTATTTATCGCATTTAATGATAACGATGATATTGATTATAATGATTATGAATTTAATAATACTAATGAAAATAGTAAAACAATTCAATAATGATAAAACCAGCAACTACAATATTGAAGTAATAATAATGATAATTACAAATAACAACAATGTGTGTTTATGTGTGAGCGTGTATTCTGTGTGTTACATATGATAATACATAAACAAAATATATTAGTAAAAATTAAGATCCTATAGAACCGTATGACGTAATAATGATAATGATAATAATAATAACAATAATAATGATTACAATAACAAGAAAAGAATATGGTAGCAAGGATAAAGATGTGTTTTATTTCATGTAACCATCTTCAGTAATAGAGTCCTGGCCATGGACAATTCTCCCCCAATGTTAAGGCTGGATGTAAACAAACCACGTGTCCGTTGGCAATAAGGGTGAATTTTGTATGAAAAGGTCTTACACGCAAAGCCTTTTTTAATCCAGTGTCGTTTTCTTTTCTTGTGTCATCGTCCGTTTTTGTGTCTTTTGGTAGGTTTGTTTTTTATGTTTATGTAGTTTTCTTTTTCTTTTCTTTGGTTTGGGTTATTAGCGTTTGCTTGTTAGTGTTAGTTG
>BOPN01006479.1:65000-67500 GCA_017312705.2 Penaeus japonicus
GTTTCATAAGTTATGGCGTCATCATACCACCTGCCTAGGAAGGAGCTTCTGGCTTCCCCTCTTAGGAGCTGCATGACCTGTAGCCTCTGCTCTGCGTTTTCATAAATCTGTGTTTGGATTTATGTTCATATCGTTCGTGGATTTTCCCCTGCCAATCTCCGCTATTTGGTTTAGCAGATGTGGCTACAGACCTTGTTAATAATGAGGTTTAGCAAATGTGGCTAGAGACCTTGTTAATAATGACATGTCTACCATGACTAACAATGCGCTGTATTAGCACGAGAATAATGGTCAGTAGGTAGATATTATCGATGGACATACCCTGCTACAGGTTATCAATAGCCACTCTGGAGTATGAATAACATGTCCCCACTTTCGGGACGCATGGGTTAGTGCTTATAGCGAGGAGGTGTTACATGTTACAAAATGTGTGATGGGGTTAATTGATCTATCAGTGAAGTATGTGATACTGCTCGGAGGAGTGAGGGTTTTAATGCATCTCTTTACCTCTGTCTTCAGTCGAAGCAAGGAGCTGTTGGCCTTTTTTTTTTTTTTTTAGTTTCATGACCGAGATTTCGTTCATGGATTGTTCCCACGATGGGGATGGAATACAATCAGGCGGGAGGGGGGGGTGTCCAAGCCCTGAGTCAAAATGGTTCCTTGAGCTGAAAGCGAATCAGCATCCTGTTCGTGTGGAATAGCCAGGAGCAGCTCGCATACAACTCGTAGTCAAGTTAGAGGCGCTGCAGATCCTTATGTTTGAGATGCTAGTCTGGTGAACCTTAATGACCTTAGCAAGGAACTTGGCCATAACTAGATCAATGAGAGTGTCCAGGAGAAGGAGATTTGCCTCTTTACTTAAGTTAAGAACTTTAATCCACCTGGAGGCACCTAGAATAATCCAGCCAATATCATTTTGGAGCAGTTCAAGTCTGCTTGTAATAGTGGTCAGGGCAACAGAGACCAGTCCATTACGGGGCGGATCGCTTGACAGTGTTTGCCTGACAGTGTTCTCATGACAAAGTCGTACTTTGGTTCGGTCGATCGTGTACTGCGAAAAGTGAGTCGTTGGTCAACCCATACCCCCAAGTATTGGAGGGTCCAGTCCCTGGCCATTCAGTCTCAGAGCCATGTCCTTCGATTTGGCATTCCTATTCCGCAGCATTCCCTAGACAAGAGGTCCAGACATCGCTGGACCCTCCTTACTCTACCTTCCAGTGGAGTTAAGAGCAAGATCATCCGCATAAGAGATTATCCTGCACCCCTCCTGGAGCTGTAAACCAAGAACTCTAGTCATGATCACGCCCTGGAGTGTCCTAGGCTGGTACTTTGAATGGTTCCTTTAGAACCTGACCTTGGCTGATCTATTCTTAAAATAGTTCAGTATTCAGGTCCTTGATATCTCCTTCCCGATGACGGTTTCCAAAATGACAAGAAAGACTCCCAAAAAGTAAACAGAGAATTTTAAGTACAATATTGAATGAAGGCGTTTTACAAATATCCCTGTTTACATTACCCATTTAGATATACAAGATATACTAAGCCGCATAAGTAAACGGTATTGATCAAGTATTGACGAGACTATTATTAGTGATATTGTTAACTTCCATTATATAGCACTTTTTTTACATTTTTTGATACTGTCATGATATATGAATAACTGCGATTTTTTGAAAGATCAAACAGACTTGCATAACTTTGGTAAGTTTAGATTAACTGAATGACAGTCAATTTATTAGTGGAAACCAAAGAAAAACTTTCAATACCCAGAAGATTTCGTCTTAATATTTGCACTTTGGTCTCGGAATTCTACTTTTAATAAATTATTATATGTTTACTTAATCCAGGGAGCAGTAGTAAGACAGGGTAGTCTAGTGTTTAAAAGGATGAAAGTCACTTCAAACAACTTTTGACGCCTGTGTTTGAACACGGTGCAGTTGACCGAAAAATTGCTTATCCTTCGTACTATACTGGGCCATCTGGGGTCGCTGGAAATAAACTCGTCTTTACCCGTGACATTGTGTTCTCTCGTTTCTCTCTCTCTCTCTCTATCTATCTATCTATTTCTTCTCTGTCTACTCTCTTTCCTCTCACTCTCCTTTCTCTCTTTCTCTCTCTACTCTCTCCTCTTTCTCTCTCTACTCCTCTCTCCTCTTTCTCTCTCTACGCTCGCTCTCTCTCTCTCTCTCTCTCTCTCTCTCTCTCTCTCTCTCTCTCTCTCTCTCTCTCCATCTCTATCTCTATCTCTCTTCTCTCCTTTCCTTTCCTTTACTCCTCCCTCCTATACCCACCTCTACTTCCGTCTCTTCCACGTTGTTCTTTATAGTTTTGCCGCGTATATGTATATTTTTTCGTTCGCATCCTACGCTTTTAATTCCATCATAATCCAGTCTATAAATCACTTTTTCTCTGTTTGTGTGTTTGGATTATCGGAAGCTTGTTTTTTAGATTGTGATAATTCAACATTTCTTTTCACGCACGTTCTTTGAATAAATGTTCA
>BOPN01006479.1:72500-75902 GCA_017312705.2 Penaeus japonicus
CACCAGTATTATTGTTGTTATATTTTTTTTTCTCTTTTTTTGGGTAATCAGATAAATTACATAGGTATATATAGGCATACTTGATTTGATTTTGAAAGCTAATAGCCAAAACTGTTTCAGAAACATTTTCCAAAAGTTTATTTGAATCATAGGCTGGCTGAAGCTATTGAAAAAAAGAAAAAGAAAAAAAAACAAACTAAAGGGACTGGGTTCAGTATCAACATTTAGTCAGCAGTATCTCTAGTTTGCACTTTTAGCATGTGAATAGAGTTTCACATAATACATTGAGAACTTGTGTCTGAAATTATGAACCACTAAAATAGGTTGGAAATCTTCATCTTGTTTATTATATATATTTTTTTTTACTTTATTTTTTTAAATATAGTTCTTTTTGAGGCATTAGCTGAAAGAGAAAAGGTTGAGCAAAGCACTTACATTCAGTATATTGACTGGCAGTTAAGATTTATTCTAGTATTATGGTATTGTATCAGTATATTGATTAGTTATAATTTGTTTATGGTATTGAATGGCTGATTTATGCATTCATTCAAGTCCCCATTCTCAATCTTTTTCATCAGATTATCCATATCTATTACAATGTAAGATATTCACGGATACATTCATTAGAAACTCTTTCTCTCTGTTTCTCTCTTTTGCTCTCTCTCTCTCTCTTTCTCTCTTTCTCTCTTTCTCTCTTTCTCTCTTTCTCTCTTTCTCTCTTTCTCTCTTTCTCTCTTTCTCTCTCTCTCTCTCTCTCTCTCTCTCTCTCTCTCTCTCTCTCTCTCTCTCTCTCTCTCTCTCTCTCTCTCTCTCTCTCTCTCTCTCTCTCTCTCTCTCTCTCTCTCTCTCTCTCTCTCTCTCTCTCTCTCTCTCTTCCTTTCTCTCTCTCTCTCTCTCTCTCTCTCTCTCTCTCTCTCTCTCTCTCTCTCTCTCTCTCTCTCTCTCTCTCTCTCTCTCTCTCTCTCTCTCTCTGTCTGTCTTTCTCTCTCTCTCTCTCTCTCTCTCTGTCTCTCTCTCTCTCTCTCTCTCTCTCTCTCTCTCTCTCTCTCTCTCTCTCTTTCTTGCTCTCTCTCTCTCTCTCTCTCTCTCTCTCTCTCTCTCTCTCTCTCTCTCTCTCTCTCTCTCTCTCTCTCTCTCTCTCTCTCTCTCTCTCTCTCTCTCTCTCTCTCTTTCTTGCTTTCTCTCTCTCTCTCTATCTCTCTCACTCTCTCTTTCTCTCTCCTTCTCCTTCTCTTCTTTCCTTCTTTTCCTTTCCTTTTTTGTCAAATGATGTATATTCTCTGAAATATTGAATATTGCCTGATACATTCATTAGAAATTTGGTAACTGCTGGCTGAACTGCGATATTTGGCCTTGTGCGGTGCCCTTATGTATAAACTATTTTGATACCTATTCTGAAAAGTAAAGTTTTTTAGAACTCAACCAGACAGACTTCCTGTTCCATGTTAATTGTTGATATGATTTCTGAAAATAGATTTTTACAGACTAGAAATGGGCATTCAAATAGATTCATAGATTGTATACAACAAAGAATATGATATATTTTCTAATTACATGTATCATGTATTTTATGAAATTACTATACTTTAAATGTATTTCTTTTTTTCTATAGAATATAAGGTGATTTCATAGGACTTCAGTGTAAGCATGCACTCATACATACATGCAGAGGTGTGTGTGTGTGTGTGTGTGTGTGTGTGTGTGTGTGTGTGTGTGTGTGTGTGAAGTGTGTGTGTATGTGTATGCATGTGCGTGTGTGTGAGTGCAAGTGCATGATTTACTCCAATTCTTTTGTGGAAGTATCATTTGCCAAGTAAAAATATATTCATAAACTCACCTTTCAGACCATGAACAAACACCTTGAAGTAAAAAATGGAATCTAACTTGCCAGAAAAAAAATGGCAATGTGCGTGTATGAATAAATAATAAATCTTACTTTATTGTGTTGAAATTTCTATCTTATAGTGGATTTCAAGGATACCAAAGCATTTATTCAAAATGGAAGAATTTTGTGTGTGTGTGTGTGCGTGTGCGTGTATGTGTGTGTGTGCGTTTGTCTGTGTGTGTATGTGTGTCTGTGTTTTGGGATTTCATTATTTCATTTGCTACTAGTTATATCAATATAGTTTATTAAAGACAATTAACAAATGTTTTTCAAGGAATATACGATTAGACGTATATTTTATGTGGAAGCCAAAAAGAAAGAAAATACTTTTATAATCCAAGATGAAAATAGTCTTAACAGGAAACACCAAGTCGTTTCACGCATAATTACACACTGTTTTGGCTCATGCTAGAGGCTCCAACGTTGGCACAAAGGATAGTAAAATAATGATCAGTACATGTACCAGTCTTGCTGGCTGTAGCAGTAAACAATAAAAGTCTGCTGTATTGTGCTAATAAAATTCATTGCTTTTGTACTCAGATATTTCACAGTATTGTTTGTACGTCACTTTTAATTAAATTCCAGACTGTTATTAGCCATTGTAGGTCTCTTAGTTACATGATTATGAATTATATTGAAAAATGCAACCAGGCCAGTATTCATGGATTCCTAGAGTGCTTTAGGAGAATTTAAAAAAGTGCTGGTTGTGAAAGCACATTTCGGCATACATATTTTCACTAGGTTTACAAAGTTTAGGAAGAAAAGTATGATTTAAGTTTCATATTCAGGTGTAAAAGGTGAAATCTACATGAATAATGAAAGGAAGATGAAAAAAAAATTGTTCATGAGAAAGTTTATAAGCTAGTGAGTGAAAGTTTATGTGTGCATTTGTTGTTAGTTTGTGTTTTTTGTATATAAGTTTATGTTTGTGTGTGTGTGTTGGTGTTGGTGTGTGTGAGGGAGGGAGGGGTATGTGTGGGTGTGCATGTTTTACATGGTGCTGATTTGATTTTATCAACAGTATAAGGTACAAAAAAAAGTATATTCATTTCAGCCCATAAAAGATTTAAAAGTTTGATTGGTGAAAAGTACTCAAGAAAAATGAGAATATTTAACAATATTTTTATGTATTGACTTTAGTTGATATTGAATATGATATCTGTGTAATATTGTATTTTTGTGACAATGATAATTCAAATCTAAGTCAGCAGATCACTTTTACATTTTTTCCATTACAGTTTTGTGAGGTATTTTTGCTAAAATGAGATAGAGATGTTTAAACACCTTTCAGATTTAGAACTTTGTGTCTTGATATAAGCTATATTAGAGTAATATTATCTGTCTGTAAGCACGGAAACATCACCCATGTGGAAATCAAGAACAGTAGAACATTTGTGAAATTTACTTTTATAAAATCAAATGTTATATCATGTATATATTATATGTGTACAGACTCTAATACATTTTACATGGTCCAATATAGCTTCATAAGTATGCTAGGGAAATCCATATGAGAT
>BOPN01006480.1:67500-70000 GCA_017312705.2 Penaeus japonicus
TACTGCTATTTTTTGGTAAGGTTACTCTGACCTCGTGCAATAAAAGGCTCGCCCCCATCACATCTGTATTCCAGACGAGCTGCTGCCACGATTTCGCATTATTTATCACATTATGATATCATTACATTATTATTCAGAGTGAGTTACCACGGAGTGCATGTGGCTTTTCCGTGCCAAATTATACACCAGTCTACTCCTGGATGTACGTAATCTTCCATCTAAGTCTAGAGCATGAAACATATAATTATCATTGCAAAATGTTTCGTGAGGTGATATGTATATGTGGATATAGTTCAGTCTACTGTTGTTATTATCTAGTCGCTCTTAGTCTGTAATATTGTTTTATAGTAAGGCATCCTGAAGTTGATGTTGCTTACACCTATTACTTGCATCTTTTAGTCTATCAATTCCATTACATCTTCTGAAGATCATGATTATTGTAGATTTTTAGTAAAGTATGAAGTATATGTAGTAAGTGTGTAGTGAAGTCTACGAAATATTTATTATCTCCCTATCTCCATTTATATTTCATTTTACTGCTGTTACATTGTCGTCTTTCTTCACAGTCTACTTAGTTTAGAACATTAAATTAAGTGTTTTTGTTAGTGTAAATTTTCAGTGAAGTAACACGAAGCTCATGCTCTCAAAGTTTATCATTACCATTTGTATAATTCTGTAAAGTAAAACGGAGTTCGTCTGGATATATTTCATATCATTCCTGCCATCATACCGTCCTCCTTCTTAGTGTATAACATCTGAAGTTTATTATTCTTGTGTTTTATTTCGATAGAGTATCACGTAGCTCATATATATTACCTATACTCTATTTATACTTTTACTACTAATCTAGAATTATCATTGTTACTGCAACTTTTAGTGAAACTCCACGGAGCTCATCCCTATTACACTGACATTTCATTCCACTGCCACCATCACGACATCCTCCTTCGCAGGAACTATTTTAGGAAAATAATGATTATCATTGTCCTTATTATTGTTTTAGTATGGCCATACGGAGCATACCATGCAGCATATCTAAGTATTTGGCCACGCGCGCGCCATCACATTCAGACTACATTCTGTCTATAAATGAAAACTATTATCATTGCTGCTTTTATCGTTGTATTATTGTTATTATATTCGTTTTTGTTTTTTTTCTTAATGATGTATGCTTATTTAGATGCATCTACATATGGAGAGTTTTTAAAAATAATTTTAAAGATTGGCTTTATGCTCACTTTATCCAGCCCTGGAAATTTGTTTTGTTATTGAGCACGGAATTACAATCAAAATATAATTGTATATAATTCACATGAATGTAGATTAGTAATGGGTAAAATAAATTTTTGAAAAGTAGATAAATATACGAAAATAATTTTACATAATGAGTGTTAATTTATAACCAAATAATGATCAAGAACTCAATTAAAAACAATAAAAGTTGTATAAGCAACACCCATAGACGTAAAGCTACGCCTACAGATCTTCCCTAGACTTGTGGTAAATACTCAGCAGATTCAAGAAAAGTGGTTTCGCCGAACTTGGTGACACAAAAAGGAGCAAATATATATTGATCTGTGATATCAGTTCCTTGAAAAAGAGGTATGTTGTGCCTAGTCTTCCCCTGGACACATAAATCATAACCCGTGAACTGGGAAGTTCCTGCAGTCCCTCTAACCTCCATTCTTGTACGCTAGTGAGTGAGGAGCAAATGGTCGTGCTGATGGTCTGCGCTCTGAAAGGTCTTATGTTCTTCCTCCTTACCTGCTTGGAGCCTGAGGAATATGGATATAGACCAAAGCACTGGACAAGGAACCTAATTTTTAAAAAATAATGATAATAATAAACCTAATAAAGGTTAAGCATAGCAAAAAACAAATCAGCATCTGGCAAAGAAAGAAGTGGAATGAGGGAGAGGAAGGGCAAATAAGCTAGGTCAGTAGCATGGAAGGCATGGCCCAGTGCCTTGTCCAAAGACCAGAAACTCTACGGGTTTCAAAAGGATGATTAGACCTAGAAGTGAGAGAAATTACAAAACTAAAATGTTTTAAACATGATGTAGAAAAAAGAAAAAGGATGTAGTTTTTTATTGACAAAAAAAATAATATGATAAAGTTCATCTGAAAGGAAAATGTCAAGCAATGCTGATGAAGACATAATAGGAAAAGGTGAACAGCTGTGCTAAACAAAAAACGGCGTCAAAATATACTGTGAAGACAGATTCAGATGTGAAACAGGTGGTAACTGCGAGAAGATTTATCTAAAGTGTAAATGAAGATGGAGAAAACAAAAATCAAATGATCTGAAAATAATGAAGAATATCATATCCAGTTTCTAAGTTGGATCAAAGGAGACCGAGAGTGCCATCAGAGAAGGCATACGCTTGAAGGAAGCCTTGGAACCAAAATCAATTAGGAAATGACTGACAAAATTGTAGAAAAAATGAGTTGAAAATCTGGAAGGATATGGATAACCCCCCAATACTTCGAAGAAAGTCTAA
>BOPN01006481.1:27930-32930 GCA_017312705.2 Penaeus japonicus
CGTGTGTGTGTGTCTGTAGTTGTGTATGTGTGTGTGTGTGTGTGTGTGTGTGTGTGTGTGTGTGTGTGTGTGTCCTTGGACGTAGATGAAATTGTGGATCTAACGGGGCCGTGGAGGATGCTTTAACGTTGTCAAATGATTACATATTGGGAGCAAGGCCGTTCTGTGCGCAGTAGGCTAAGAAACAAAGTTCTGAAGACGCGGCGAGGAAAAGGTCACCAAGAGAAAGGTCAACGAATGGGTATCTTGAGCACAAAATAGGCGATCAAGATTACCACAGGAATAAATTTATTATCAAACACGAACTAAAACTGATTCAGAACATTCGCAAATCCCAAGAGTTATTGAGCATTTTATGACATAGATTTTATATCGACGAATACTTATGCGGCCAACAAATAAGGGGCGAGGCGCTGTGGGCGGAACATAGAGAGAATAGGAGAGTTTGGTCTTGGAAGTTGCATGAATACTCAAGCAAAGTGAGTGTTTATCTTCCCTGTTGCTTCTTCGTCGGTTAGATAGTTCATACAAGGTAATGAAGTAGTTTGCTTGTGCATACTACACACGAGTCATTTACTTTAGTGAAGCCTGTGTTTGGCGCTTGTGTTCTCTAAGGTTTATAATCGATTGCTTAGCATGATTTTATGATCATTATTATTGTCATTATCATTTTTGTTATTATTGCTATTATTAGGATAATGATGATAATCATCATTATTATCAGTGCTATTACCATTATTGTTATTATCATTATTATTGTTTTCAATATCACCGTTATCTTTATCATCATTATCATTATTGCTAGCATTATTATCATTGTTATTACTATATTGCTGATATTATTATCATTACAATGAATGTTATAATCGTCATTATTATCATTATTATTATTTTCCTTATTTTCACTATTATCTTTATCAATATCATCCTTGTTAGTATTATCAATATAGCTGTTATTAATGATAACCATCCCTATTACTATCATTACTTTTATAATTTTCATCATTATCATTATCTTTATTACTATCGTTATTCTACTTATTAGTTTTTTATTCATCATTATCATTATTATCCTTGGTACTATCATTACTGCTATTATCAATATTATCATTGTCACTATTATTATCATCATTATCATCATCATTATTTTTATTATCCTTATCATCATCCTCTTCATCATTATTATTGCTATTATTATAATTATGATCATTATTACCAGCACTATTATCCAATGCTAGTTTCCTTAGATATATATATCTATTTTTTACTGAATATTTGCTAGATCCTTTGCCATATTATTTGGAATATTTTGCCTATCTGTGAAGTAGAGATGATAGAATAAATGGATAATTCCATAGAGGTCAGAGAAGAATGGTAATGAAGTCAGTCAAAGATTAGTTAAAAATGGAATCATACAAGATTGACTTAGGTGAAAGTCAGTAGGACAGAAAATAAGGGGATAAGCAGACACAAATTATTTAGATTACCAAGCTGGGAAGTTATGTTTGACGTCCTGATAATAATGGTTAATCGGTAGGTATGACGTAAGACCTGAGACTGATTATTACGAATCTCCTCAAAACATTACGGCCTCTTTTCTGTTTTAATTAGAAATAAATTTATATTTGGTTACAAAAATAAAAAAAAAGGAAAAGAGAAAAAAGTATACTTATCGAGTTCTTTCTCTCTCCATACATATATATTTATGTGTGTCTGTGTATTTGTATGAGATTATGTACAGTTTTTTTTTCTTTCTTGTAAGGGAGCACGTTCTTTGTTTGTTGTGTTCTGAGAAAGTAAATAAAAAGAAAAAGAAAAATAATATTTAGTAAAAAGAAAAAATAAATAAAATAAAATAAAAATAAATAAATAAATAAATAAATAAATAGATAAATGATAATAATTCCGTCTTGCTCTCCCTTTCCCAGAAAACGAAATGAGGTCGGTATATATTTTGATACTATAATTCAAAGCTGTAAGATCCTAGAATACACTCTCCTTCTCATTTCTAAGAAACTAAGAAGAAAGACACAACATGTTCCATCCTATTTTAATCTGCCTATGAAACTCCTAACAACTCCAGTTGAGTGTAGACCTATCTGTCGCATTGTGAAATCCTTCTTCCTCTTTCAATACATATACTATTCAGATTTTAATTCGAAAACTCCATTATGACCAACTACAGAGTCGTAAATTCGTTTCCATGTGACTATTGTCCCTTCTTGATTAAAGTCGAGGAATTTTCCATGGTTCTTTTCATATATGAATCAAGTTTCTTTTGACAGTCTTGAACTTCCTAATAAACAAAGTTGCATGTAATCGTACCCACTTCGCATTTGATAAATCATGTAACTCATTTTTCTTTCATGTATAGAGAAATGGCAGTCATGATAAACTCGATCCCTCTTTTTCCTTTTCCGTCTCTCCCAATGCCTCACCATCCCAGCCCTTCTCTCTCCCTCGCTTACTCCCTCTCTACCAGTTTACCATAGGCCCATTTTTTCTCTCTCCCCAAGTTGTAAAGGAAGCCTCACATTGCAGCCCTACCATAACAGAGCCACTTGAAATGCCTAGGCTAAGAATTGACCGCGACTGTCTCGTAAGATGCGTACAAAAGAGAACTCCAAGAATAAAGGAGGATGTGAAACTCTCTCAAGACGAAGAAAGGGGGGGGGGGTAGGATGATAAAGGAAGAAGAGTGGATAAGAGAGAGAGAGAGAGAGAGAGAGAGAGAGAGAGAGAGAGAGAGAGAGAGAGAGAGAGAGAGAGAGAGAGAGAGAGAGAGAGAGAGACTGAGAGACAGAGACAGAGACAGAGACAGAGACAGAAAAAGAGAAAGAACGAAGGGGTGACAAAGAGGAAGTGAATAAGAATGTTAAAAATGCTATATCTGGAATTATAGAGCTTGCGAATGATAGTTTAGGGAAAATAAATGATAAATAGTAAATTGTGGTAGAGGAATTTGACAAAGGCTACTTATGGCTTGCACAATACAATATTCGGTTGTGCTTAAATCTATTCTTTTGTAGCACAAACAGTGGGTTATAGTTTAAAACAAGGTTGGATGAGCATTGATTTATATTTGTCTGTAGAATGTAGTGATGATGATGCTAATAATTATTATGATGAAAACAAGTTATCTTGATGATAAAAACAAAAACATGAATGATAATAACGAAAACATATCACTTTAGCTATTCATTTACTTAGCATTGATTTATATTTGTCTGTAGAAGGGGCCACTCTTCCCTCCCCTCTGCTCCGCGTTTTCGTGATGTTGAGGGCGAGGACTATGTTAGTTCGAATTGCAACGTCTGCTAAATGTTGCAGATTTCGAATGGTGTGTAAACGAGGGAGCTGATCTGATGTAATATGATGATACCTGTAAATTGCTTGATTATTCGCAGCTTTGATATGCTGGTCTTAATGAAGAAGCCTGTTGAATATCATGCTGAGGAGCTTGGTGGAGTGCGCCTTCAAGTGTAGAGATGTTAAGGGTTAGGATAGAGGTAACCGTGTTTCTGAGGTTGATGTCAAAGTGCATCATCACCACCTTATCATCATCATCTTAACCTAGATCATGGTTACGTTATCATTATTGTTACTATCATTATCATTATTATTATTATTATTATTATTATTATTATCATTATTATTATTATTATTATTATTATTATTATTATTATTGTTATTATTATTATTATTATTATTATTGTTATTATTATTGTTATTATCATTATTATTATTATTATTATTATTATTATTATTATTATTATTATAATCATTACCATTGCTATTATTATTTTTGTTGACTTATATCCTGACATACTATACAAAGTACGAGTGTTTGTCTGATCACGGCACACTACGAATTAACTGCCTGCTATTGTCTAAAAGATAACAAGCGGAGATATGGAACAAGCTCTGATGAGACTTTAGATATAATGGAGGTATATTGCGCTTAATCAAACACATATCTGAAACTCGCAAAGGATGAAACATCTGATTTTTTTTTGTGGGGGGGGGGGGGGGGTAATTAGAAATGAGGAGATGGCTGAACGGTACCAAATTATTAGAGGCTGGGACACATTTTGCGTAGTTGACGACGAAACTAGGTCGCGTGGATGCGGAGAGCGTAGGTGAGTAAAAATAGAGGGAAGATGAGCGGAGGGAGGGGTGGGGGTGGGGGGTGGGAGGGGGGGTTACATAGTTATCTCGGATATAGCAGGGACCTTCAATATGAGATGGTCATATAGACTGTCATGGGAATACATTTATGAGCAAGCCTGAAAGAGACTTTGTCGAGGCTATTTATTGAGGTGATGTGGGGGTGGGGGAGGGGGGGAGGGGCGGGGGGGACACAGTATAGTGGAGTTAGACACGAGAGCTGCTAGAATACTGAAGCAATTTGAGCTTTTATCTTACCAGCTGCTTTCTCGTCAGTTAGCTTGTTTACACAGAGTATTAAAGTAGTACGTTTTGACATACAGCACACACATGTCATTTACTCTTGAACCTGTGGGTTCATGTTTCTATTTGTTATTCTATTTGACTGGTTTGGTTGAGCATCATGTTTTATTATTCGTTTTAGTTAGTTGTATCTAGCTTCTGTGTTTCGGGATAAATGAGTTTCTATATGTTTTTTTCTTTCTGTAAAGTATTTGAAGTGGTTATATTATAACCACTGTACTGTAAATACAATACCCAACACTATAACTTTAATTGTAAATATGAGAAAACGAAATGTGTTGTTAGAACAGAAAGTAAAATCATGAACTTGTTTATGTGCGTATTAAATACCTTATTGATTTTTGTCCAGTGGAAGATTTGCTATCCACTCACTGAATTAATACAAATGGGGATTGTTTTTAACTATTTGTGATATAGAGATAGTGGGATACTTCGACTTTCTTTTTGTGATGCCAGAAAATAGTAATAATATTGATGGTCAAGTACGATATAAAATTTAATCTTATAAGACCTAGTAAGTTGTAAGTCTG
>BOPN01006481.1:47930-50430 GCA_017312705.2 Penaeus japonicus
TGATTATATATATATATATATAATTATATATATATATATGAATATATATATATATATATATATATATATATATATATATATATACACATATATATACATATATATAATTATATATAATTATATATATCTACATATATATATATATATATATATATATATAAATATATAATTATATATACATATATATATATATATATATATATATATATATATATATATATGTATATATATATATATAGATAGATAGATAGATAGATAGAGAGAGAGAGAAGGATATATCAAGATATAAATATTTCAAGATATAAATAGAGAAAGGGGAAATAAAAAATAAAAAATAAATGAATAGGTGAATTCAAAGTCAAAGCAAGCGAGAAAGGAATAGAAAAAGAAAGGGAGAAAGAAAAATATAGAGAAAGAGAGAGAGGGAGCATCATATATAACTATAATGTGAACTGGATTCCGTACCACTCATAATTACATACATATTTTTGCAAGGTGAAGGAACCTCGGGAAACGCAGAAGGTTGGATTAACATCAATCTTGTTTTTGAGTCTGAATAATACATTTGTTGTGGTAATTTACATGTAATTTTAGGGATATATGTCTATCATAAGCAAAATATATCTGATCGGTCCTCTTTCATCGCTATATTTCCTTCATCATAAATTTTAATGCGGAAGGATATGATTGCAATATCTAATCTTTATGTGTTCATAAAAAAAAACCTCACTGTGAAAATACCCATTTTTATCCAAATTGAAGAAAAGAGAGACAAAATCCATTACACACATACAAACATCAGATTTTCCATTAAATTTAATATGACTAAATCTATGTAACGTTTCTGTTCAAAATAATTTCCTGGAAAATTGCAACAAAAGAACAATGCAATTCTTGGTATTTCTTTACTTACTTTTTGATTATTAATATTAAACTTTTCCTTCCAACTTCTGTAATTACCATTCTTCATGCTTTCTCCTTCTCCGTCTTTTGTATTTCTGAGAAGTGAGCAATCAAAAATTACTGCTCTAAAGAGATAAAAATTATAATGATATGTTTACTCTCATTATGTTGGTGAGTTGTGTCAAGTATGTGTGATAAAACATATTTGAATTCTTCATTATATATTTCTTTATTAACTATATTTGATAAATAGAAACTTAAGCTAAAATGTCGGATACTAATATCTAGAATCTCTTTAATTAACTTTGCGTTACCGAACAAAGTTTTGCTTTTTCTTTCGATTCTCCCGATTTTCTAATGTATTTTCTAATGTATTTTCTTTGCGGACAAAATACTCTTTGTGCTCACTTGTTACGACGTTATTTCCATGTAACACTGTATGTCTGTTGCTGAGTTTGCGGTAACGCTTTGGTACGTTTAATAACTCTTCTTGCTGGCGAGTGTTTTACTTCGCTTCATAGTGCTTTTACGGGGCCATTCCTTCTAACAATAGATTCTCCAGCTTGTCTTTTGAGCATTAAAACACGAAAGGTAGCACTTGAAACTCTTAATTTGATTAAGAAAACATGAAAGAATGTTGTGTAAACAACTTCAGGTGACAACAATTTCACATTCTGTCGCGTAATTTTCTTCTGAATGAATCATTTACGGCATTCATTAATACAAATTACCAGACAACTGAAGCCTGTGTACATTGTCATTACTATAACAAAAGGCCTCACTCCAAGCTGTTGCAACTCCCTGCGCCGACGGTAAGCACGCTCGCGCCATCTGTTGACAGAAATATTTACTACACATAAAAGGTTTCTCGCTAACATAGCCAGCGATTCTCACAGAGAAAAGTTCTTTCGTTGCTTCGTCTATAGTGTGAATATAGACTGATATTCCTTTCCCCAAACGGTCGGCCATGGTTAGTAAGTGAATATAAACCAAACTCATTTCCACACCGGAAATGCGGGCTATTGGCAGCGCGGCGCCATTCTTCCTCCGAACATAAATCACAGGAAATTATTATTGTTATGTAAACGAGTCTGGTAAAAAGAAATCTTTTGCCCGCATCACAATGCCTCTTTACACCGCTGGAGGGAGGGGCAGGCATACAGCCAAGATACATAAGACTGACATGCAAATGCCTCATACATTTGGATAGCTAATGTTCATTGCATATTTCGAATTATTGTCGCCTGGAGTTTCATTAGGTTTTATCTTCCGAAACAGTTACGGTTCATTAGCAATTCTTGTGAGTTCATCTTGCCAAATGACACTAATTATGACATATTACTGCGCTAATGTGTAATACAGCCAGCTTGTATCTATGCACCCTAACCGACATCCACTTAAAAAAGGAAAATACAGATGACCCATATTCAATCCTTGCATTTAATTACGTTTTACCCCCTCCCCTGTTAGATCACCGTCCATTTCTTAATTATTGGTAACCAGATATTCACTGAGATAAGTGTTCTGAAATTTGGTTAATATAATTATATTACATGAACATACTTGGGGCCCAAGCGGTGTTTCTCATGTCATATAT
>BOPN01006481.1:72930-75880 GCA_017312705.2 Penaeus japonicus
GCGGTCCCCTGCCCACACTTATATTCGTTACTATATATGAATTATACCCGCGAATGTACAGTGTAGGCGCATATATATGTATACATAAGCATTTATGCACATACTCTAAGCGTATGTATACGCCTGAATGCATGCACACAGCACCCATACACAACAGTGTCCACACATGCACACACACGCATGTATATTATAATGTGCCAATGCATTAAAGTTTGTTTAAATATATATAGTAGGTAATGTTATACATATATCTGGCAACAATTTGGAGAGGTAATTACTAGTTGGTACCTAAACCGTTCGAGCGTCCTATGGTGACCTTGCCATTGGTGACGCCATATCTTGTGCTAGGCTTTCATTACGAATAATTTCCCAGATTGATATTCAGTGTGGTTGCATGATTAGATTTATGAACACTGGAAATATAACATATGTGATTCTATAGTATAATGTACTCACGAACTAGGAATGGATTTTACTCAGGCCAGATGTTGGATGGTAGTTGGTCACCTTTGACCCTTGGCACTGGCACTGACGTGGCATCTATGGGTAACGTGTACACGATGTTTGACTCATTTTCTGTTGGTTTGCTTGGATGGTATGATTTTATATTAGAAATATATTCAGACATCCTCAGATGCCTGAACATACTTGCAAATCACTATAATAGATGGTATAACTCAATGTTTTCCTTCCTTTATATTGTGGCACATTTTGGCATCTCACTGCCTTTACTCTACTTCTAGCTTTCCTGTAGCATTCTTTCTTTTTTAAATTTCTACGACACTTGTGTAATTTCTTATTTCTATTTCCCCCGTATATGCACTATAGACATTCACAGATATTTTCGCATTATGATGTACCGCCATAGTTCACTGATATACATAATTTTGCACTTAATATCGCTGAGGCCCAACACAAGACACCTCTCCTACTCGTTGCCATATATATATCATATATATATGTATACATATATATATATATATATATATATATATATATATATATATATATATATATATATATATATATACATACATATACATATAGATAGATAGATAGATAGATAGATATGTGTGTATACATATATACATGTATATTTATATATGTAGATAAGTTTATATATATTTTCCTTTTCATTTTTTTTTCTTTTTTCTAAATCTTTAAAGACGAAACCAGGTAAAAGGATGATGATCCTAGAAGGATGGGCTGGGAGTGGTAGGGTGGGGTGGGGGTGGGGGTGCAAGGCATCATATCTGCATATGGTTGGATGTCTGACTGACGCGTCCAAATAGTTGCTCTCAGGTTGCAGGTGCGAGGATGAAAGTTGCAGCATAGAAGAGAGGTATTGGGGTTGGAGAAGGAAGCGAGGGCGGGGAGTAGAAGGAGAAGACAGAGAAAGAGAGAGAGATAGGGAGAGAGAGAGAGAGAGAGAGAGAGAGAGAAGAGAGAGAGAATGTGTGTGTGTGTGTGAGAGAGAGAGAGAGAGAGAGAGAAGAGAGATGGATAGAGAGATAGATGAGATAGATTTATTTGTATGTGTGTGTGTGTGTGTGTGTGTGTGTGTGTGTATGTATGTATGTGTGTGTGTGTGTGTGTCTGTGTGGTGTATGTGTGTGTGTGTGTGGTGTGTGTGTGTGTGTGATGTGTGTGTGTGTGTGTGTGTGGTTTGTGTGTGTATGTGTGTTTATTTGTTAAACACCAACCTACTTGCCTACGCCACTTAAGTCACCATATAGCTCTCCCTGCCCCTTACGTCCCAGCAACCCGTGTCTCTGAACATTTAGGACTCTCACAGCAGGTTAGTGATTGAAACGGGAGTCCCGCTGAGAGGCTGGAATAGCTACTTCCAGGAACTTCTATTACTCCCTCTCTTTCAGTTCTCTTCTCCTTCTCATCTTCCCTCTCTCTCGTTCCCTTCTCTTCCCATTTTTTTTTCGCTCAGTCTTTGTCTGTCTGTCTTTTCGTCTGCCTGCCTCTTTCGTATTGAATATTTCTCCATCCGTCCTTCTCATTCCCACCGGAAGACGCCTGACCTCCCGCGTGACCCGACTCGGCCAAAAGGAGACATCCCAGCAGCGCCTCGCGTGGAATACTGAACAGACTCCCTCGCTTCTCGCTGGTTGCTTCTCTTGCTCCTCTTTCTTGGCCTTACGCCCTCGTCTCCTCCTCTTCTTCTTCTTCTTCTTCGTCGTCTCCTCCTCTTCTTCTTCTTCGTCTCCTCTTCTTCTTCTTCGTCTTTTTCTTAGACTACTTCTTCGTCGTCTGTGTCTTCTTATTTTTTTCTGTTTTATCTTCTTCAGCATCTTCTTCTTTTTCTGCTTCGTTTTCTTCTTCTTCTCCTTCTTCTTTCTCTTTTTCTTTTTCATCTTCATCCTCTTCCTCCTCTTCCTCCTCTTCTTTTTTTCTTTTTCTTTTTCCTCTTGTTGTTGTTCAACATTATCTTTTCATTCTTCTTCTTCTTCTCCTCATCCTTCTTTTATTTTTCTTCTTCTCCTTCTTCTTCTTTACTTCTTCTTTTAATCTTCTTTTCTTATTTTTCTTTTTCTTCTTCTTTTTCCTTTCTCCTTTTTTTATTTTTTATATTCTTCTCCTTCTTCATCTCTATCTTCTTCTTTTTCTTCTTCTCCCATCTTATCATCATCATTATTATTCAACTTCATCTACTTCTACTTCCTCTTCTTCATCTGCATCTTAATCATCATCTTCTTCTTCCTCTTCCTCTTCTACTTCATCTGTATCTTCATCATCTTTTTCTTTTTCTTCTTCTTCTTCTTCTTTACCATCTTCTTCTCTGTCTTCATTATCACCATAGTTATTTTTTATATTTTTTATATTTTCATTTCGCTTTGCCTTCTTTCTTTGCCTCCCAATTTCGTCTTTCGTTTTGAGTCTTCCGTTGTTTCGTTTTTTGTTTTGTTTTCCGATGCTTCCTCTTGATCATGAATATATA
>BOPN01006482.1:23584-26084 GCA_017312705.2 Penaeus japonicus
ACGCAACATACAAATCCAAATACTTGTTCCCTGCCACACACTGAGAAAAAAAAATAACACAACGAATAAAACAGCTCGGAACAGTTCCCCGTAATCTCTTTTATGTCCACTTAAATCTTTCAAAAAAAAGAAGACTGACCAATAAAGCATTTCCTGCCTCTATTTCGCACTGTAAAATATACCCCCCAGAGCAGAAAAAAAATAAAAATAAAAAAGTTTCCCTGTCGTCCTAAATAGTAGTGGAGTGACGGTGAGTTTGGAGCATACCAAACACAGTCTTATATGTTCTTTTGGCCAACGCAGCTTCGGCGCAAGATAACCAACCAGCTAAGTGAATGCCGACTTGTTTACTGAGATAATATGAAGAAAATATTTGGGCCTGGGAGAGTTTATGGCTCCATAGCAAAAAGAGAGAGAAAAACAAATGGTTGAATTTATTTCTCTAATTTGTTTTTTTTTTAAGAGTTGGAGTTGGCCTTTATTCAAGTGGAATGATAGAGTGTAAGAACTTTCATGTATATTTATATATGCAAATATTTGCATACACACTAACACACACACACACGCACACATACAGGCACACACACACGCACACAAACACACACACATGTGTATGTAAATGTATATACTATATGTATATATATATATACATATATATATATATGATTATATATATGTATATATATATATATATATATATATATATATAATCAATCTCTCCTATGAACACTGGCTTATATTTCCTTACTATTTATTTCTCATTATCATAAGCTACTAGACTTCCAAAATATTTGAAAAGATCCGCTTCTTGTAACTCATCATCTTTGTTGTCATTTGGGTATCCTAACCTTCGTTCTCATTATCTTGGTCTTAGACTCACTAACTTTCATACTAACATTTTTCTGCTGTGATTTTCAGGTTGCCGATCATTCAGTCCTTGAAACCACTTTTTAAAATCAATGCTTTGTCATCTGTAAAGCTTGAAGACTCCCTAATGTGCTCCTTTTCAAAGTTCCCTCTACTAGGTCTCAGGAATCGTCCTATACCGTGGTTTCTGTGGAGATATGTGTATATATCAAACAGCGGTGGGGATAAGGACCAACCCTGTCTGACTCCTCTACCAACTCCTCCAATCAAGTTCCGATTCTCCTCCGGCAGCTAAGACTCTCCTAATTTATCCTATATACGAATTCTTCATTAACCTTCGATCCCTTTAAATCTACAGTTATGGCCACAAGGATTTGATGATTTCTTGGATTGCCTAGAAATTTCTGTATCACGCGCTCTCACTCGTCATTCTCATTGCTCACACATCTCCCGTAATTCCACGTCCAAATGTAAAACTAAACTAGACATTTCATATCTATCGTTTTGATATAACGGTCAACATTCTTGACAGTATTCTAAGGATATTTTAGAAGCATGATTGACTAAACTTATAATTTAGACAACCATGTTTCAACCATGCTCATGATTGGCTTTCTTTTCTTATGGATGGCAATCCTAGAGGCATCATCAGAATCGGCTGGTCACATTCCTTGCACATAAATGTTCCTACACAGAAAGTCTCTAGCTCATCTATAGCAGCCTCATCCAGATCCTTCAGAAATGTTGCAGGGATCGCATCTTCTCCTGCTGATCTTCCATATTTCTAGCTCCTCTATAGCCATCTATTTCTGCTCCGAGACGACAGGTTCCTAAATATCTTGTTTCACTTCCTCATATATACATATACATGTACATATATACATATATATATATATATATATATATATAATCAATCTCTCCTATGAACACTGGCTTATATTTCCTTACTATTTATTTCTCATTATCACAAGCTACTAGACTTCTAAAATATTTGAAAAGACCCGCTTCTTGTAACTCATCATCTTTGTTGTTATTTGGGTATCCTAACCTTCGTTCTCATTATCTTGGTCTTAGACTCACTAACTTTCATACTAACATTTTTCTGCTGTAATTTTCAGGTTGCCGATCATTCAGTCCTTGAAACCACTTTTTAAAATCAATCCTTTGTCATCTGTAAAGCTTGAAGACTCACTAATGTCTCAGGAAGGTCTCTAAGGTCTCGGGAAACGTCCTATATCGTGGCTTCTGTGGAGATATGTGTAGATATCAAACAGCAGTGGGGATAAGGACCAACCCTGTCTGACTCCTCTACCAACTCCTCCAATCAAGTTCCGATTCTCCTCCGACAGCTAAGACTCTCCTAATTTATCCTATATACGAATTCTTCATTAACCTTCGATCCCTATGAATCTACAGTTATCGCCACAAGGATTTGATGATTTCTTGGATTGCCTAGAAATTTCCGTATCACGCGCTCTCACTTGTCATTCTCATTGCTCACACATCTCCCGTAATTCCACGTCCAAATGTGAAACCAAACTAGACATTTCATATCTATCGTTTTGATATAACGGTCAACATTCTTGACAGTATTCTAAGGATATTTTAGAGGTATGGTTGACTAAATTTATAA
>BOPN01006482.1:38584-43584 GCA_017312705.2 Penaeus japonicus
ATAAAAATCAGGCTCTAGCGTCAGGCCGAACCCTCGGTGGCAGAAGTCGGTCGGACTCGCTTGCGATCGCGAAGGCGAAAGATCAAATCACGCCTGCTATTTTGGCTCTCCCACGGGACCCACGTGCCCTATGGCAACCCTTTCTTCCTTTGGCACGCTGTCTGTCTGTTATCGAGATGATTGTTATCATTTTTATCCTTTTTATCGTTATCATTATTGCTGCTGTCTAGTTTTGTCATTATCATGATGATAATGATGATAGATACTATTGCTATTATTGTTGTTATTATTATCATGATTTCTATTTTCATCATTAGTTTATCATTGTAATTATTTTGTTGTAATTGGAATTATTATCATTAAGATTCTTGTTTTATTTTTCCTATCATTATCATTATCTTCATTATCATTATTGTCATTATTGTTATTATTGTTATTATCATGATTATTATTATCACCATCATCATTACTGTAATTTTGTCCCTATTATCATTGTTATCAATATTGTTATTATCATCATTGTTATCATTTTTACTCCTAAAATTATCATCATTGTTACCATTACCATGGTTATTATTATCATTTTCATTATCATCATTATTACTATTATTATTATCATTGTTATCTTATCATTATCATTATCATCATCATTTTTCTTATCATTATTGTCATCATTATCATTATTATCATTATCATTGTCATCATTGTTATCGTTGTTATTGATATTGTTCCTTTTATTATTGTCATTAATTTCATGATGATGATCATCATCATTACTCTCAACATTAATATTGCTACTACTACTATTATTATGGTCCTACCATAGTTGTTGTTTTTTATATTGTTATTTTTAACCTTAAAGTTATGATAATTGCAATTATCATTACCAACATTATTATCATTATCATTGATAAGATTATCATATGCAACAGCGCTAAGTATATTCACGTTTCCTGTGTGTTTTACTGCATTGGAAAATGTCATGCGGGCAAAGCATGCACCGCTTTTCACAAGCACGATATTATTCAAATGATATGACTCATGACATTTCCTGTTATACATTTACATTTTCCACCGAAAAAAAAGTAAAGGAAACGATTGATAAACAATAATAGTAATAAAATAACCGTACATGAAATTATATATATATATACTTGAAATATATCTTTTTTGGGTCAATGACAATCATCCACGTGAATTTTTACATTTAATATCGAAAATTCCAGAAATTTAGAAAAGAAATGAGAAAGGATCGCGCGTCTCGTCTTTCAAAGCTACTTCCGGAATCTGAAGTGCGTTTGAACAGGTCTCATTCGAAGGTTGAAGTGACGCCAGTGAACAGCCGAGACATAGATCTTTTTTATTTGTGTTTTATTTATTATTTTTTTATTTCCTTTTTTGTATTTGTATTTATGTTTACTCGAATGTGTTTATTTTTTTTATTTGCTTATTAATTTGCTTATCTAACAGATCATAATTATACCGATCGGCGAATCTAAATATTCATAGCTGCATCTCTCTTATTATCTATCTGATATACTGGTATTAATTTCTTCATTCAATAAACATCTGTCTGTTTAATTTGATAAATATCAATTGACCTTGCTTCCATTTTCTTGTCTTTTGGCTATACTACATGGTCTAGATTAGCTTTCTGTGTCTTGACATTTCTTTCTTCTCTTCTACGTCATTTCCGTTTATCAAAAAAAAAGAAAAGGAAAACAAAAAGTGGCAATCCACCTCGACTTACTTACATGTATACCTAACCTATTACTCAACTATGTACAAAGGAAACATTGTTTTTTTTTTCCTTGAAAGTCAAAATGAATATTTTACAGCCAATTTTCTTAAGGTTATTTCAATAACTTTGCCATCGGATGATCATTCTTTCTTAAATGATGATCACAGTAATCGCAATACATCATATCTTGATCCGATCTAGTTCAATTCAGCGCCATTTTGTCACAGATAAACTTTCAGACAACTGGTTCAGTAAAGAGTGATAGATCAGCTGTTGTTTTATCCCTGGCCTATATCCGTAGGGAAGGACGGTGTCTATACTAACAACACAAAACGAACGGAAATCAATAAACATCATCACGTCAACACAGCAGATATATATCGCACGTGTAATAAGCTATCCTTGTAAACAAACCCAGAAGGACTAAATACCAGGGCGAGGAGGCCTTCAAGCAGACCGAAGTCAACACTATTTATACACGAAGAGATCGCCTGTCACTAAGCGATGGCGAGGATATGTGTGGATTCCGTATATCTTCGTAGATATGATTCGTGATATTATGTAACATCTTGAGCCAATTCTGGAAGCATATAGGAGATGTGGATTTACAGCAGGTATTAGCTAAACTGAGGGAAAACGGATTGCAATGCAGCAGCGGATGTAAATGAACATAAAAAACAAGACACTTGGCAAAAATATGTCTTACGTTCGTGTTGATTTTTTTCCACTGGGAATAATAATAATAATAATAATAATAAAAAATGCAGAGAAAGAAGTAGGAAATAATGATATGATAATCATAAAAAAGTGGCAAAGAGGAGGAGAAAAAAGGAGAAACATGGTAACAGAAAGAAAAAGAAGAAAATACAACACAAATATAACAAAGCATACACAAATGAGAGAGGAAGAGAAGAAAATGGAAAAGGAACACGCTATAATGCCCTCTTCTTGATCCTCGGAGAAAGTGATCGCCGGTGGAAAGGGGGGGGGGGAGGGAGGAAGGGGGTTCTAAGGTTCGACGGCGAACCCAGAAAGGGGGAAGGTTCCAGAGCTCAGCGTGAAGTCCTGTTGCTTGGCGAAGCTGCCTACGATAGCGCTGGAGGGCGGGGTCTTGCGTGCGCTACCGCAGGTGTGACCGCACGAGGATATCTTCCGTTCTGAGCTCCTTATCGCAAGGGGGTTTAAGTTCGCTCTTGGAGGGAAAAAAAAGAAAAAAAAAGGGGAAGAAAAAAGAAAGGATAAGGTTGAAGTTGCGGAGTGAAGGTAGAGATCAGATCGAGGTGTTACCCAATCTCAGGATCCTTGAGACTTTCGAAGATGTTTTCTGTGATAAAACGTCAAGATCTGCAGCTGCTCTTCAGTCAAGGGAGAACCTGAGCTCGCTTGACCACAGAGAGGGTGAGACGAGGAAAGAGAGAGCGGGAGACAGAGAAAGAGAGACAGAGAGAGAGAGAGAGAGAGAGAGAGAGAGAGAGAGAGAGAGAGAGAGAGAGAGAGAGAGAGAGAGAGAGAGAGAGAGAGAGAGAGAGAGAGAGAGAGAGAGAGAGAGAGAGAGAGAGAGAGAGAGAGAGAGAGAGAGAGAGAGTAAGAGAGACAGAGAGAGTGAAAGAGACCGAGAGAGAGAGAGAGAGAAAGAGACAGAGAGAGCAAAAGAGAACGAGAGAGAGAGAGAGAGAGAGAGAGACAGAGACAGAGAGAGGAAGAGAGGGAGAAAGAGATAGATACGTAGATAGATAGATAGAGAGAGAGAGAGAGAGAGAGAGAGAGAGAGAGAGAAAGAGAGAAAGAGAGAGAGAGACAGAGACAGAGAGAGGAAGAGAGAGAGAAAGAGATAGATAGGTAGATAGATAGATAGAGTGAGAGAGAGAGAGAGAGAGAGAGAGAGCGAGAAAGAGATAGAGAGACAGAGAGACAGAGACAGAGAGAGGAAGAGAGAGAGAAAGATATATATATATATATATATATATATATATATATATATATATATATATATATATATATATATAATATATATCGAGGAGAGAGAGAGAGAGAGAGAGAGAGAGAGAGAGAGAGAGAGAGAGAGAGAGAGAGAGAGAGAGAGAGAGAGAGAGAGAGAGAGAGAGAGAGAGAGAGAGAGAGAGAGAGAGAGAGAGAGAGAGAGAGAGAGAGAGAGAGAAAGAGAAAGAGAAAGAGAGAGAGAAAGAGAGAGAGAGAGAGAGAGTAAGAGAGAGAGAGAGAGAAAGAGTGAATGGGGGGGAGAGAGAGAGAGAGAGAGAGAGAGAGAGAGAGAGAGAGAGATAGTGAATGAGAGATAGAGATTGCGAGAGAGAGAGTAAGAGAGAGAAAGAGAGAGAGGAGAGAGAAAGAGAGAGTAAAAGAGAGGGAGAGAGAGAGAGAGAGACAGAGAATAAGAGAGAGTGAAAGAGAGAGAGAGACAGTAACAGATACAGACGTATCAATCTTTCATTTCCTCGCAAGTAATTTTGAACTTCAAAAACACACAAACCAAATAAAGTCAATGCCAATTAAGGTGCCAGATAAAAAGTCTTTCAGTAGAAGAGCCATTTCTGCCTTTGTGGTGCCACCTGTTACACGTCGACACTGTATTGATCCAGGCTAGTTGTGTCGACTCTACACCATGCACGCTGTCATGCGCAAGGTCAGTCGAGCAATTTGATATAATTCTGATCAATCGCAGAAAATACCGATGATGCATCATCATAACCATTCTTCTTCTTTTTACAAGTATGAGGATTTTTGTTGTTTTACCGAGAGAACTTTAAATATGACAAGATACTCTTCAGTAATTTGAACTTTACAAAAATAGTGTATTTACCCGCTTAATCTTTTCTAAAAACACGCTGATGGAGGTTCTGTCTGTCTGTGTTAGCGTCTGCCTTGGCCAGTTTTCACGTGTTTATTTTTCTCGCACTGAATCAGCCTATAGCTTCCAAATTCTTTCCAAACATACATACACACACACACATAACTTCGCATACCTTCAAACGCACGCACACACACGCGCGCGCGCATACACACACACACACATACACACACACGTATGTATTGATATATATATATATATATATATATGTGTGTGTGTGTGTGTGTGTGTGTGTGTGTGTGTGTATGTGTGTGTGTGTGTGTGTGTGCAAAGTTCAGCTCTCGTGTTAAGTGTCCTTAAATCGAAGCCACAATTCCCATTAGCATCCGTTTCGGCACACTCAGCCTCACGAGCACTAGGCATCCTCAAGCGTAGATAAATCTCAATAACATT
>BOPN01006483.1:0-5000 GCA_017312705.2 Penaeus japonicus
CCTTTAATGCAAGCCCAGTTTTGCTTCTAATTTCCCTCCGAGCAATCAGGCGTGCAACATTGCCAGGTCAATGACCTCGTGTAAGTACCAGCAAGCAACATACCATGACAACATTGCAGTCCGGATGTGACACAGACTATATCCGGGTATTGTTCTTGTGTGGTTGACGTGAGGTTGAGATGAGGTCTTGAAGAGTGCTTTATTTTTGGTGTTTTGGTTCATATATCTTTTTTTTTTTATCTTTTCAAATTGTTTTCTATCTCTCATTTTCGTCTTAATTCTTGGGTCTACTTTTTCGTTATTATTATTATTTATTATTAATATTTTCATCATTATTATTATTGTTATTATTATTATTATTATTATTATTATTATTATTATTATTATTATTCGTCTTCGTCTTTATCGGTAGTTGACGATTCTTCTTTTATTTTTCTATTTTTTACTTTTCATCTTAGGTTTAGTTTTTTTTTTCTTTCTTTCTTTTTGTCTAGTTCTGACAGGTCTTTTTTGTCGTTTCTTTTCCATTTCTGAATCTGTTTGAAGTTTTGTATCTTTTTCATTGTTTCTTTGTTGTTTTACCCTTTTTTCTATAACCATAATATTCTTTCTGTTTTCAGCCCTTTGTTTCTATAATTCTATCTGTTTTATTATTATTATTCTTATTATCATTATTCTCTTTTATGTTTTCTTTTTTGTTTCCTTTTCTCTCTGTCATTCATTTAGTGATTTATTTTTCTTCTCTGGTTCTATATCTGTATTTCTATTCTTTTTTGTTCTGATTTCCTTTTTTCTTTGTTTTATTTGCTTTTGTCTGTTTTTCTCTGTCTTATTTCCTGCTTTGTTTTCCTTTTGTTTTTTTTATTGTTTTATATCTTTCTGTTTTATGTTCTCTCTTTTGTCTGTTTTTTTTTTTAATTCTTTCTCTTATCTGTTTTATGTTTTCCCTTTTTTCTGTTTCATATCTGTTTTATTTCCTCTCTTCTATCTATATTATGTTCTTTCTCCTTTCTCTTTTATTTCCTTTCTTTTATCTGTTCTATATTCTCTCTCTTTTCTGTTCTATTTTCTTTGTTTTTTTTTCTTTTTTTCTATCATCTGTATCTTGGTGTACATTTACGAGTGTACTTATAAGGATTACGTTAATGATGTTTATTGCTCATTAAGTCTCTTCTGACGATAGAATTATGCAATTTTAAGCTCATGAATAGACCTGAAATCTCTCGCTTATAATCTGATTCGTATTTTTTTGGAAAAAATTAAAAAACGGCAACGAATATAAAAACAACAGGGAGTAAAAACAAAGAAATAATCATGATGATAAAAAATAAAAAAGAAAGAAAAAAATGGTGTAGGGATATATATATACTTTTTACAAATTTATCCCTTTTCAATTTTGTATGGTTATCTCTGTTTCTTTTCCCAATTTCTTTAAGACATGTAAGAAATAATCATTTACTCGTAAGCACTTCAACGCCCCTCAGAAATAACAAGCACAGGCATACAGACACATGCAGATGTTATCTCTCTCTCTCTTTCTCTCTCTATCTCTCTCCCTCTCTGTCTCTCTGTCTCTCTCCCTCTCTACCTCTCCCTCTCTCTCTTCCTCTTTCTCTCTCTATCTCTTTCTCTCTATCTCTCTCTCCCTCTCTCTCCCTCTCCCTTTCTCTCTCTCTCTCTCCCCCCCCCCCCCTCTCTCTCTCTCTCTCTCTCTCTCTCTCTCTCTTTCACGCACAAACACATACCCATACCCTCACCCTCACCCCTACCCACCTCCACCTCACAAACTACACACTCACACAAACAACATCATCAACATCAGCATAGCAATATTGACAACAACAACAAAACAACAACAAGAAGACCACCACCACAAACAACAACAATAAAAAAACAGCAAAACAAACAAAACAAACACACGTTGCATCCAACAACAACAACAAAAAACAAACAAACAAACACACGTTGCATCCTTATGCCTTCCTCCCGAAGAAGGTAAAGAATTCGAGGCATCTCTTGCATCTGCAACGGAGAGCATGAATGAGCATCGTAATAAAAGAGAAGATGGCCTTGCTACATTTTACCTACTGCGCTTCCTCCTCTTCTTTCATATATCTTCTTTTCCATTATCTCCTTTTATGCTGTCTTCCATTTCTCTCTCTCTCTTTTTTTTTATTATTTTTTTTATTTTTATTTTTTTTTATTCAGTGTTCTACTTTTTTTTTGTATCTTCTTTCTATTGTTTTTTGTTTTTGTTTTTCTTTTTCTTCTTCTCCTTCTTTATCTGCATCTTCCCTTCCTTCTTATGGTTGGGATTGCTTTTGTTCTTTTTGTGTCTGATATAGTTTTTCTTTATTTTTTGGTTGTGTTTATCTCTTGTTTTCTCTTTCTCTCTCTCTCTCTCATTTTCATTTCTTCATCTTCATCTTTCTCTATATATATCTCTCGCTTTCTCTCTCCGTCCAACTTAATCTTTCTCTTTCTTTCATTCGTCTCCCTCTCTCTTTATTCTGTTCGCTGTTTCTCTATTTTTCTTGCTTTCTGCCTTTCTCTTTCTCATATCATATATCTCTTCCTTTTCCTTACTTTCTGTGTCTCTTTCAATCTCTCGATCTCTTTCTCTCATTCTTTCTCTCATATTCTATACTTTTCTCTTGTTCATGCTATCGTTTCTTTGCTTTCTCCTTTATCTTTTGTTTCTTATCTCATTCTTTCTCTCATATTCTATACTTTTCTGTTGTTCATGCTATCTGCTCTTTGCTTTCTCCGTTTTCTTTTGTTTCTTGTCTCATTCTTTCTCTGTTTTTTTTTTCCTCTTTCTTCCTTGTTCCTGAACTTAAATACAGACCCATAGAATATAAAGAAACGGAGGATTTATGGATTACTCAAAATTATATGAAAATAAATGAAAAATTCTATGTTAAATCAAAAATGGAAATGTGGAAAGTTCTCAAAAAGAAAAGATAATTTGGATATTTTTTTGAAATACAAGAATCCATAAAGTTAACAGATTGAAGACAAAAAGAGAGAAAAAAAAGCAAATGTCAAAAGATAAAAAAAAAGGAGAGACTATGTAAAATTCGAAATACAAAAGAAGGAATTATGGAAAATTCGAAAGAAGAAAGAATGAAACATTAAAAAAATAAAGTAAAAAGAGAGAACAAAACCTAGATAAAAAAAAAAAAAATGAAGAAAACGCGAAGAATGAAAAATAAAAAGAGAGAAGAGACTCCACGTAAGGATATGGCCGGGATTAAGCTTGTATATAGGAAGCTTCACGACCACCTGTTGTTCCCTCGGCCCGACGGTGAAGATGGGTCGGTCGTGGGGGGGGGGGTAGGAGGGGGATGCTTGTGTGTGTTTGTGTGCGCGTGTTCATGTTGTGTGTATGTGTGTGTGTTTGTTTATGTTGTGTGTATGTGTGTGTGTTTGTTTATGTTGTGTGTATGTGTGTGTTTGTTTATGTTGTGTGTATGTGTGTGTTTGTTTATGTTGTGTGTATGTGTGTGTTTGTTTATGTTGTGTGTATGTGTGTGTGTTTATGTTGTGTGTATGTGTTTGTGTTTGTTTATGCGTGCGTGTATGAATGTTTATGAACGTGCGTCATGTATATATCTATGTACAAGACTATCCACCTTTGTTTATATATCAATAGAACCCCCCCCCCCCTCAGCTACGCCCCCAATCACATCCATCGGAAACCCCTTGCAAGCAAACAAAAGACATGAAGCAAGGCGCAAGCAGTCGTAGTGGCAAGCGGTGCAACAATTCCACGGGAAATATACGCCCGGTTTGGAAGTGGTTTTCTTGTGTTGAATACGACCGTCGAGGGACCGAAGGGGGAATCGGAGTCGTGGGTGGGGCTGGAGGGGAGAGGGGGGAGGGGGGGAATTGGAGTCATGGGTGGGTGGGTGGGTGGGTCCGGGGTTGTAGTTATTTCCTTGTGAAAGATGGGCGTGGGATAGTTTAGAAGGGGGAAGGGGGGAAGGGGAAGGGAGAGGGAGAGGGTAAGAGGGAGGGAAAGAGAGGAGGGGGGGGGAGGGTGTAGGTAGAGAAAGGAGGAGGTAGGATGGGGAAGGAAGAGGAGGAGAAGGAAAGGATCTCTCTCTCTATCTATCTCTCCTATCCCCTATCTCTGTCTCTCTGTCTCTGTCTTTTTCTCTCCCTCTCTCTCACTCATTTTCTTTATTGCTCTTTCTCTCTCTTTTCTTTCCTCTTCTGTTCCCAGTATAGATGTATGCCTTTACAGGTACACCATTCCTATTTCTTTGTACATTCTTTATCGACCTCCTTCCCATATTTCTTGTTTATAGTTCAGCTTCTTGCTTTATTCTATTTTCCTCTCTGCTCCCCTCTTTCGTCCTAAATCTTTCCTCTTGTTGGGTACTCTACTTTCTCTCTTACCAGCCAGAGATATTTCTCTCCCTTCCTCTTTCTTTCTTTCATTTCTTTCTCTCTCTGTTTGTTTCTCTCTTTCAGTTTCTCTCTTTCTCTGTCTATCTGTCTAACTATATATATTTATCTATCAATCTCATTCTCATTCTCTGCATCTCTGCCCGTCTCTCTCTCTCACTCTCTCTCTCTCTCTCTCTCTCTCTCTCTCTCTCTCACTCTCTCTCTCTCTCTCTCTCCTTGCTTTCTCTTTCCCACATCTATAAACCGTTACCTAATGAAGACAGATCGTTTTGTCAACACCAATGAGTCTACATTCCTGACACATTTTTAAAAGTATGTACGTATTTGGATTTTTTATTTTTTTTTATTTTTTTATTATTATTTTTTTTTGATAGTTTTTAGGCGGTGAAATATCATACATTGACTTCATCCATTTATTTGAACTTCGCGTTGACGTATCTATTCACACATATCTTTACAGGATAAATATCCTATCACACTCACACTCGAATTGAAAACAAATGAAAGAAAAAGATGTATATATAAATCTAAACGAAGACAAAGTGAACCATCGCCCCCCCCCCAAAAAAAAAAAACAAAAAAAA
>BOPN01006483.1:27500-35000 GCA_017312705.2 Penaeus japonicus
CCTACCCCTCACCCTTCCTTATTCCCATCCTAATTCTCACCCTTCCCTCCATCCTATCTCTCACCCTTCCTTATTCCCATGCTAATTCTCATCCTTCACTCCATCCTATCTCTCACCCTTCCTTATTCCCATCCTAATTCTCATCCTTCCCTCCATCCTATCTCTCACCCTTCCTTATTCCCATGCTAATTCTCATCCTTCCTTATTCTCATCCTGCCTCCCACCCTATCCCTCACCCTTCCTTATTCCCATCCTAATTCTCACCTTTCCTCCTCACCCTTCCTTATTCCCATCCTTCCTTCCACCCTACCCCTCACCCTTCCTTATTCCCATCCTAATTCTCACCTTTCCTTATTCCCATCCTAATTCTCATCCTTCCTTCCATCCTCCCTCTCACCTTTCCTTCCCCCTTCCCGTCTAAAGGATCTACTCGCTAATGGGATATATAATACAGACTCTCCACTGCTCGTTCGGCATCGCTTTCACGCTCGGATTTCCGTCTCCCGATGCCGACCGGAGATGCTTCGTTCTTTTCTTATTTTCTTTGACTGAGGACTTTGTTTGATGGAGGTTTTAAATTTTTCGATTTGTTTTTTTTGTGTTGTTTGTTGTTGCTGTTACTATCTGGAATTGCTGTTGTTATTGTTATAATGATGATGATGGTAGTGGTAGTGATGATGATGATGATAATGGGAACGATCGCGTGATGATGATAGTAATAAGAATGATAATAATAAGAATCATAACAATAATTATTGCTATAGTTATCATACTCATCATTACCATAATAAAAAGAGTAAATAGCGAGATAGCTTTCTCATTGAGATTGCAGCTCCCGAGGGCTTGAGCTCGACCAATGCCGTTTCCTACTTTTTTCTGTTTTTATCTTTCATGTGTTTGGTTTCTGGGGGGATTTGATTTTGCTTTGTATTATGTGATGTTCATTTTTCTTTTTTTTGGTTTATTTTTTTATTAACATTGTCATCGTTGATTCTCTTATCATTTTCATTTTCATTATCATTGTTATTATCTTAATTTTCATTATCATTGTTGTTACTATCACGGCTATCATTATCATTATCATTCTCACTATCATCAGTATTATCAATACAATTATCATTATCCTTGTTATCATTATCATTATTACTGTTGACATTACCATCAATATCATTACAGTTATCATCATCACCATCACCATCATCATTAAGACCGAACAATACTAATCATTAGCAACAAACCCTTTCTTTTCCTAGTTTCGTGATGCTGACCATTAAGAAACGAATTCTTCATTTGCTTCTGTCACCTACTTAAAATAATAATACACACACGCACACATGTGTGAATATATAAATATATATATATATATATATATATATATATATATATATATATATATAGAGAGAGAGAGAGAGAGAGAGAGAGAGAGAGAGAGAGAAAGAGAAAGGTATGGTTTAATCTCCTTAGTCTCATATTATCTTCATGCTCTTTCCTTCAAGTCACACAAGAAAACAAAATGGAAGAAATTAATAGTAACATCAATAAAGGAAAGAGGAAATAGAAGAAACATAGAAAAGAGAAGGAAGGTAAATGTAAAAGCCTAAGTGAAAGGTATCAGAAGGTAAAGGGGGATTGGAAATCAACGACAACAATAACCCGATTGTTGAGAGAATCGAAACCTGTGTTGTGTAAGGGCCTCTTCGCCATCGGCAACGCACACAAAATTTTGGGTCATTCTGGTAGCCACAACAATTCCCCAAACAGCTTCAATGGGTTCGCTCCGTGGCAATAACATTAACGGGCTAAAAAATAGTAATAACCGGAGAGAGAGAGAGGGAGAGAGAGAGAGAGAGAAAGAGAGAGAGAGAGAGAGAGAGAGAGAGAGAGAGAGAGAGAGAGAGAGAGAGAGAGAGAGAGAGAGAGAGAGAGAGAGAGAGAGAGAGAGAGAGACGGGAGAAGAGAGCATCAGCATCACCAACTTATGGCTCAATAAAATCTACGGGGGGCCATCCTAATTTCACTATCTGATTGTCAGGATAAGCGATCTTTCATTACCAGATTTAATGGCCCCATTTTTTCCTTCCGATTTTCAGATTTTTTCCCTCCCTTCTTACACTAGTTTTCAGCTACTGAATTCTGCTGAAAATCAGTAATTCTCAACCTGAACAGCAACGGTCCCTTGGGATGGCTGTGAGAACTCCGGGGGACAGTAAACACTAACGGCAGCATTGTTCGGCGCTATATTTTCTAAAGGGCACTTTTATCTATTCATTTTATTTTTGCAGTTTGCGTGCATCTGTCTGTACCTGACTATTTGTTTATCTATCTATCTATCTATGTATTTATCTATCTATCTATCTATGTATTGATCTATCTATCTATCGGTCTGTCTGATTGCCTGTCTGTCTATCTAGCTATTTAGGATGGAAGAGAAAAAAGAAAAAAAGAAAACGAAAAGCCACCAATAAAAGAAAACGATGATATAAGCAAGCATAGAAGAAAAAAATCTCAAACCCTACCAACCAAAAAATAAAGATAAAAAGATAATCCCCTAAAAAAAAAAAAAAAAAAAAAAAAAAAAAAAAAAAAAAAAAAAAAAAAAAAAAAAAAAAAAAAAAAAAGCGGCAACATTGTTAACGAGTTTTCCTTAAGAGCTCGATACTGAAACCTCACTTCAGAGCCGTGGCTGAAATAATCATAGGTTTCTTTAGCAGGCGGTAGAGAGAGAGAGAGAGAGAGAGAGTTCCCTCCACTGATTACTGACTTCAGCCGCGGCAAACATTGCAACAAGCCCATCCCCACCGTTGCAGGCTGCAGGTTGTTTTCAACGGCAATTCTATTACGTTCATCTCTAATGTGTTTATCGTTATTGTATTCGACAGTCCCTCGATGCAGGGCAGTTGCTTTGTGTGATTGTTAGGGATGTACTGTGAGATGTGCTTGATTGGATCATTATACCGATCAGTCAGTGGATATTTTTTGGTGTGGGTGTATATGGTGTATGTGTGTGTGTTTGTATGTGTATGTACAACTGCACACACACACACACACACACACACACACACACACACACACATATATATACACACACACACACACACACACACAGATATATATACATACATACATACATACATACATACATACATACATACATACATACATATATATATATATATATATATATATATATATATATATATATATATATATATATATATACATATATTATACATAAACGCATACATGTATTACTGTATAAAAGCATAAGTATTCATGAATGTGTATTTTCGTGCCTTTTTTCCCTTTTGTTTAACTGCGCGTATTGTATACATGTCGAAAAATACATAATAATATTTTCTGCATCTGGGCATATTTTGGCAGCTGTAATGAGATCTTCTACGCAGATATTTCAGTGCGAGCCCAAATAGTGACAGCTTTTATGCATTGTTGCAGACTTTGTGGTTGCACAATAGCCTCAAGCAAGCTATGCAGGAGGGAATGAGAGAGCCGTGTTGCATTTTCTCGCAAATATTTTCTTGATGATGCGGCCGAAATTCTTCCTTTGTTCGAGTTACTGATCGTGTTATTATCGCCGTAAGGGGTGATTTTTCGTTTTTATTACTTTATTCTTTGTTTGTTTGTTTTTTTATTATTTTTTTGTTTCTCATTTTTCGTTTTTATTACTTTATTCTTTGTTTGTTATTCCTGTTTTTTATATTAGTTTTTTGTATCTCATTATTCGTTTTTATTACTTTATTCTTTGTTTGTTATTCCTGTTTTTTTATATTAGTTTTTTTGTTTCTCATTAGTCGTTTTTATTACTTTATTCTTTGTTTGTTATTCCTGTTTTTTTGTTTATATTAATCTTTTGTTTCTCATTATTGTTCTGGTTATTCTCCTCCTTTCTTGTTCCCCTTCCCATCATCACTTTTTGTTCCTATCTCCTCTTATTATCTTTTCCTATTCCAGTGTTTCTCCCATAATAATCTTCTTCCTTTATTTTCTTTATTTTTTTTCTTCTTATTCTCTCTCCTCTCTTCATGTTTCGCTTCCTATTCTCATCTCTTCTATTCTTATACCTCTTCCTACTCCACTTCATCTCCTCACTTCCACTTATTCACACCTTCTTTCTTTTTTTCTTTCTTTCTTTTCCACTTCCTCTACTTGCCTCTTCCTCCTCCACCTTATCTCCTCACTTCCATTTAGTCCATCTCTCTCCTCCTTCCTTCCTACTCTGCCTCTTCTCTTCACTTCTTCCTACTCCACCGTCTCTCCTCTTTCTTTTCACCTCCTCTCTTCACCCCTTCCTTCTTTACTTTCTTCCCTCTCCTGTTCTTCTTCCGCCTCACTATCTGTGTAATTATCATACAAGCCATTAATTTAACTATTGTATAGTTGCTAAGTAAATAAAGAACTTTAGCCATTATGTTCTTACGTAATGACAATGATCTTACCGCCTCAGAAAATATACACACTCATACAACCACACACACACACACACACACACACACACACACACACACACACACACACACACACACACACACACACTCTCTCTCTTCTCATCTCTCTCTCTCTCTCTCTCTCTCTCTCTCTCTCTCTCTCTCTCTCTCTCTCTCTCTCTCTCTCTCTCTCTCTCTCTCTCTCTCTCTCTCTCTCTCTCTCTCTCTCTCTCTCTCTCTCTCTCTCCCCCTCTCTCTCTCTTTCCCCCTCTCTCTCCCTCTCTCTCTCCCTCTCTCTCTCCCTCTCTCTCTCTCTCTTCCAAACCACAATAATAATAGAAACGACCTCCATCTTCCTGATAATCATTAAAAACACCCTCAAAAGAGTCTTTCACAATCTTAAAGCAAAAATATCACAGTAAAGAAGTCTGACACACTCTAAGAGGATCATTTCCTCTAGCAAGATAGTGGTAATTATCTTTCCCATTCAACACGACGATAGAAACCTTGGGTAAAGACACATAAACGAATGAAGTCACGTCAGAAAGAAATTACAATCGGATAAATAAATTACTAACTGGCAAAGGGATTCATGGTAAGATACGTAAGTGTGTGTTTGAGGATAATTGAATAATGATAAGAATGTCAGTTATGCTAATAAGTCGCAAATATGAAGTCAACTCCTACAGTTTTCTCCCACCCTCTTTTATCTATCTAGCTTCCTATTTATCTACCCATCTCTATATCTATCCATCTATCCTTCTGTATATATGTATATATGTATATATGTATATATGTATATATATATATATATATATATATATATATATATATATATATATATATATATATATATATATATATATATATATATATATATATATGTATGTATGTATAATGTATGTATATCCATCTCTCCATCTGTCTATCCATATATCTATCCACTCGTCCATCTATCTATCTATCCATCTATTTATTTATTTATCTATCTGTTTATCCCTCTATCTATCCATTCACCCATCCATCTATCTATATATCTATCTATCCATCAATTCATTCATCTATCTATCCATTCATCCATCTATCTATCCATTCATCCAACCACTCATCTCTTCATCTATCTATCCATTCATCCATCCATCTATCTATCTATCCACTCATCCATCAATCTATCTATCCATCTATCTATCCATCCCTCCTTATCTATCCATCAATCAAACATTCCAGGAATTCTCAAAGCCAGCCTAACACACAACACTAGATTCCTTCACAAAGCCCTGCTGTGTCTAATGCAGGATCTTCCTTGCAAACTCCTGAAGTTGCATTCCCTTGGGCTACACACACGCGTCTAAACTCCGGACGATAATGTTGATCTCCGTTAAACTTGATTACTCAGAACACAAAATCATTTCCGGGGAATTATCGCCACGGGTGAGAAATGGAATGGTTATGAATATGATATTGTCTTGGGGGCTTTGGTGTTTTTTTGAACTTCTTCTTTTTCGTTTTTTTTTCTGTGTTTTGGCGTCTCGTAAGATATTAAAAACGAAACTTCCCGCGGTGGAACCACCTTTTTTTTATCCCCTTTAAACCCCGACTACCCTTCTTTCCTTCCTCTTCCTCTTCCATCCTTTCTTTTCTTATTTCTTTTTCTTTTCCTTCCTCTTCCTCTTCCTCTTCCATCCCCTCCCCTCCTCTTCCTTTTCCATCTCCTCTTCTTTCACGTCCTCCTCTTCTTCTCCATCTTATTGTTCTATCCCCTCTTCTTCCTCTCCATCTTCCCCTTTCTCTCCCTCCTCCTCCTCTTCTTCCTCGCCTTTCCTCTTCCTCACCGTTCCATTCCCTCCACCTCCTCCTTCTCTTTTCCCTCGTCCTCCTCTCTCTCAACTCTTTCTCTCCTCTTCCTCTCCCTTGCTTTCCCTCCTTCACCTCCTTCCCCCTCTTCTCCATCTCCTCCTCTTTTTCTTCCATCTCTTCCATCCTTCCCCTCCTCCTCTCCCCCTCTTCCTTAATCTTCCTCTTCCTCCTCTCTCCCTCTCCCTTAGTCTTCCTCTACTTCCTCTCTCCTCTTCTTCCTCTTTCTCCACCTATTCCATATCCTCCTATTCCTCACCCCTGCTCTTCCTCCTCCATCCTACTCTCCCTCTTCTTCTCCCCTCCTTTTCCATCATCCCCCAACCTCCTCCACCTCTTATTCAACCTCTTCTTCCACCTTTACCTCCACCTCCTCCTCTTCCTCCACCTCCACATCTTCCTCCACCTCCACCTCCTCCTCCTCCACCTCCACATCTTCCTCCACCTCCACCTCCTCCTCCACATCTTCCTCCTCCTCCTCCACCTCCACATCTCCCTCCACCTCCACCTCCACTTCTTCCTCTCCCACCACCTCCACCTCCTCCTCCTCCTCCTCCACCTCCACATCTCCCTCCACCTCCACCTCCACCTCCACCTCCACCTCTTCCTCTCCCACCACCTCCCATCCACCTCCACCTCCACCTCCACCTCCACCTCCACCTCCTCCTCCACCTCCACCTCCACCTCCCCCTTCACCTCCACCTCTCCCTCTCCCACCACCCTCCCCCTCCCCCACCCCACCCCACCCCACCCCAACCCCAACCCCCTCCCTACCCCCTCCTCATTACCCATTAAACCCAATGGGATGTAAACAAGCCCAGAATAAATCAGGAACATAATGTCCCCGTGTTTCTTTTTTCCGTCATCGTGGCGTCAAGGGCATAACACTGACACGAAAACTGTTGCCAAACACAGGAGACCCGATGAAGTATTTACCTTTGCATCGCCCCCTAATGGAGATCCAGCCACGCTCCCGCTGGTCTGTTATTGATATAGATCTGGGGAGGTTGAACGCAGTGGTAGAGACCGTTATTCATGGCGAGGTGTGTGTGTCTTTTTTTGTCTGTGATTTTCGGCAGCTTTTTGGCGTTTTCCGATCTCTGTTTCTCTTTGTTTGTTGTTGTTGTTTTTGCTGTTGTCGTTTTTCTTATCACTTTTTTTTTTCTTCTTCTTTTTTTTTCCCTTCCTTTTTTTTTTTTGGTTC
>BOPN01006483.1:52500-57500 GCA_017312705.2 Penaeus japonicus
AGAGAGAAAGAAAAAAATATAAATAAATAAAAAGGGCAAAAACGAGAAAAAAAAACAAAACAAAACCGTAGAATGAATGAATGAGACAAAAAGAAGATAAGCTAATCAGATAACAGATAAGAATCATAGAAATGAATTGAAGATAATGCAATCAGGGGAAGCGGCGGATCAGGAGAGAGATATTGCAAAGGATTGCAGGAAGTGATTTGTGATTGAAGAGATTTGATAAAAGTGATGTCAATGATGATAGTATTGGTTGATTGGTAATGATAATAATAGCCATAACATTAATGGTAGGTTATTTTTATTATTATCATGATGATTTATTTATTTTTATTATCGTCTGCATTATCATTATATTCATTATTTTTATTGTTATTACTGTTATTATTATGATTTATTATTATCATAATTAGAATTTATTAGTATTATTGGCATCCATCATCATTACTACGATTATCATTATCAGCAATTTTCATCATCATCATCATCACTATCAACAATACCCGAAAATACTAATATCTTTAAAAACGAATAAAACGAAGAATTAAGACAAAACGACCTTAAGTTCGAGCATCTGAGAGAATTAAAAGATAAACTTTAATGATAATGAGAAAAGCAAAAAAAATAAATAAATAAAAAAATAAATAAAAAATAAAAAAGACACAAAACTACCCTACGATATAACATCAGACTAAATTAGAAGATAATGATGATGATAATTATAGTAATGATAACAATGATGATAATAATGATAATAATGATAAGAGTAACAATGACAATGACAATGGCAATGACGACAGTGACAATAACAATGACGACAGTGACAAATGACAAATGACAAATGACAATGATGATAATAAAACGAAAAAAAAAAATCCATAATGAAGACACAAAACAACCCTAAGTTATAGCACCAAACTTGAATCCCTCTGCATAATGATGCCAAGAGAAACGCTAACAAAAGTACAAGTCTATAAAGATAAAAGATAACAAAGATAAGAAGAAGAAAAAGAAGAAAAACAAGATTTTTCAGTCTGTCATAGAGAGCTACCGTCACTGAGTTTGTGTATCGGATTTCATGTGCAATAAAGTTCTTTGGTTTTAAGTTGCATGTGTTGCGGGTGGGTAGGGGTTGGGGGGGGTAGGGATTGGGGGGGATGGGTAGGGGTTAGGAGGGGATGGATGGGGTAGGGGTTGGGGGGGATGGATAGGGTAGGGGTTGAGTTGGGAGAGGAAGGGTGGGATGGGGTAGGAGAGGAAGGGGGAGGGGGGATGGGGAAAGTAGAGGGGATGGGGGAGGAAGGAAGGGTGGGTACTGGTAGGGGGTGGGGAGTGAGGGGAAAGCGTGGCGAGGTTTGGGGTGGGGAAAAATAGTAGGGGGATGGGGGTAGGAGAGGGAGGTATATGTAGGAAGTGAGTGTGTGCGTGTGTGTGTGTGCGTGCATGTGTGTGCGTGCGTGTGCATGTGTATTTGCCTATATATATACATGCGTATGTCTTTATATACATGTGTGCATATATCTATACATACACATATCTACATACGCATAAGTATACACACACACACACGCCGCTACCGTTAGAACACGCATCCTGACCTTCTTCTAACACTTTCCTCTCTACCTTATTCGAAATCTCTCCCCGTATTCTTCAACCTTCGCCTCGCCCCTTCATTCGGAATTTCGCCCTTGCAACGGCACAGGCATTCAGGGGCCATAAGAGCCGAGCGCTGTTGCAACGGCCGGTTAGGAATTAATTCATTCAGATTAGAATTCCGGACAGCGGCTGGCGGGAAGGCTTACAGGTCACGTGATCCATTTCCGTCCGGGAGAGACTTGATCAGCTGGGCCTGATGACGTCACTCGCTCAAGTTTCGGTAAGGAGCGAGCGAGCGCGCTTATTCGTTGTAATCACTTTCGTATGTTTGTTTCAGTTTGTTTCGGACTGGAGTGAATTAGATGGAGGAAGTTTTGGAATGATACGGTCTTTACTTGCGAATTCAATCGGGTTTATATTTGTTTTTTGTTTTCCTCCTTTTTCTTTGTTTATGTATTTTTTCCTCCTTCTTTTTCTTTGTTTATGAATGTTCTTGTTTGTTTTCTATCTTTTTTTCTTTCTCTTATTCCAACCCGTATTAAGTTGTTGTTGTTTATTCTTGATTAGAAGTATAATTAAAGCATCCTTTTTCTATAATGATTAATCTTAACTTTTTTCTCTCCCTATAAACACATACTAAGATAATGATGATGATGATGGTATTGGTGATGCTGATAGTGTAATGATGATAATGGTAAAAATAATGCTGATGATAACAACGACAATATTAGTAATGATAATGATAATTCGCTCACACCTTTTTAACTTCCCCTTTCACCCCTCCCCCCTTTCCCCCCCCCCTTCACCTCCATGGTATATCCTCACAGCCATGAAATCCCCACCCTCCATGACCCCTTTAATCCTTACCCCCCCCCCCCCCCATCACAGCTTAACTCTTCCCCCTAAATAAAATCCCCTGACCCCCCCCCCCCCGCCCTCACCAGTCTCCCCCTTCCCTTCACCCCTTTTCCTCCCCCCTCCCCTAAAAAACTCACTCCTTAACACCCCTTCCCTCACTCTCCCCCGCCCCCCCAATAAAACTCCCCCTCATCCCTCCACCTCCCCCTCCCCTAAAAAAAAAAAAAAAAAAAAAAAAAACTCACCCCCTTAACACCCCTCTACCACCACCCCCATAAAACCTCAACCTCCCCCATCCCCTCCCTCACCCCCCCCCCTTCCCTCCATCCCCTCAGCACTATAAGAACTTACAAACTCCGCGTGGGAACTGCTAATACGGTCGACTCGATCAACCCCCCCCCCCCAACCTTGAAACTTCGCGAATCGAATTTGGATCAAAATTTGCATGCGAACTCGACCGGAAGTGACAGGTGCACTGGTCAACCTTGGTGGAGGAATTGATATAAATATTATAGATATATGAGATTATTCTTTTTTTTTATCTTTGCTTTCAGCACAAAAAAAATGCAATTATAGAAATAATAACAATTAATATTATAATAAATAATTCCTCATTGAGCCTCACAACAATATAAATATTCATAGAGACCTTGATTGCAACACAATGCTCTGGGACAGGAAAAAAAATATAATGATAAATGAATAAATGATATAGATGATAAATAAATGATAAATAAGTACGTATATATATATATATATATATATATATATATATATATATATATATATATATATGTATGTATATATATGTATGTATATATATATATATGTATATATATGTATGTATATATATGTATGTATATATATGTATGTATATATATGTATGTATATATATATGTATGTATATATATGTATGTATATATATGTATGTATATATATGTATGTATATATATGTATGTATATATATGTATGTATATATATGTATGTATATATATGTATGTATATATATGTATGTATATATATGTATGTATATATATATATATATATATATATATATATATATATATATATATATATATTTATATATATATATATATATATATATATATATATATATACATATATCACACAAGATAACAATGATACGCCACAGATATACAACAAACATCCCAAAACGATACTGATTTCCCGAACATTCTTACAACACCCATAACACACAAGAGGATTAAGAAACACACGGCGCTTCGAGAAATCCTCTGAGTAATTTAGTTAGAAAATCATTAGGCCAAAGTTTGTTCGTGACGTGGAGGGGGGAGGGAGGGGAGGGTAGGAGGGGGAGGATGGGGGGGGGAGTTACGTAGGCCTAATCGGATGTCATTTGAATTTGTAAAGCCTATGACGGGATCAGGATGATGTTAGGAGTGTCAAAGGACTTCAGGATTTGTTTGTTTTGGGATTAAGGTTAAAGGCAAGTTGCAAGTGGCAATGGGGGTTGTTATATTAGCTTTTTTTTCTCCTATTGTAGTGTTTGTAAGTAGTTTTGATATTGTTATTAGTAGCATTGTTATTGTTGTTATCACCGTTATGGCTTTTATTGTTATTTCGTCATTTTTATTATCATTACCATCGTTTTTGTATTCACTTTGATGATAATGATGGTGATGACGATGATAATCACAATCATAACTATAGTAATCATATAAATTATCATAATTACACTAATCATCTTTATCGTTATTATCCTTATTAGTATCATCATTGTCGTTATCAACATTATCGTAACTATCATTATTATCATTACCATCATCATTATCATCATCATCATTATCATCACCATTATTATCACCAGTAGCAGTATCATCATCACCATTATCATCACTAGTATCATCATTATCACTATCACAATCACCATACAATCAAAATCAACATCACTATAACTCTCCAGTCATCACCACAACCACTATCATCACTATAAACCTCACTGTAATCCTCTTTACGTTATAGAAGCTGCAAAATTGGGACACTGTATTGAACTTTTACACTTGAACAATTTTACACCAAGTTACTTGTTCACTCATGACCACTGGTTTTAAAACTAACGTGATTTGCGTGATTCTAGAGGCAGCTGATTAAATGCAGATTTGTGTTTTGGTTGGTTGTGTGTTTGTTTGTTTGTGTGTTTGTTTTGTTTCGTTTGTGTGTATTTGTTTGTTTGTGTGTTTATTTGATATAGATATGCGGTTTGGTCTTGTTTGAGTGTTTTTGTTTGTCTATGTACGTTTTTTTGTGAATATTGTATAATGTTTTTCTTTATCCCCCACACAACCCCCCCCCTTACCCCCCAAAACACAACCCACCTAACCCCCTTACCCCCCACACACAAGCCACATAACCCCCTTACCCCCACACATCCCTCTTTACCCCGTCCTTTCCCCCCCTCTTTACCCAGCCCCCCGTCCCCCCGACATACACAACCAACCAAATACCCGATCGTATCCGTACACTTTCGTCACGCAGTCACCGGGTTTCGGTTACGATGACAG
>BOPN01006483.1:60000-67500 GCA_017312705.2 Penaeus japonicus
AAGAAAAAAAAATAAATCAAATAAATGAAAAATGAAGAAGAAAAAAAAATGAAATAAAAAATGAAGAAGAAGAAGAAAAAAAAATGAAGAAGAAGAAAAAATAAATTAAAAAAAAAATAATAATAAATAAAGAAAAAAGAAAAAAAAAAAAAAAACGAAGACACGTCCGGGGTAGCGTGTCCAGCCCTGTCGCCCCGTGTGTGACATACGGTGACGTAACGGAAGTTAGTGTGACTCGTGCGACGCGGCTGGGAAGTGATCGGGATATTGCAGAGGTCAACGTGGGGGGGGGGGAGATGGGAGTAAAGGGGGGTGAGGGTGGAGGGAGAGTGAGGGGGGTGGGGGTGGGGGTGGAGGGAGAGTAAAGGGGGGTGGGGGTGGGGGTGGGGGTGGAGGGAGAGTAAAGGGGGGTGGGGTGGAGGGAGAGTGAAGGGGGGTGGGGGTGGAGGGAGAGTGAGAGGGAGGAAGGGAGGGAGGGAGAGTGAGAGGGAGGGAGGGAGGGAGATTAAAGGGGAAGGGAGAGTAAAGCGGGGAGGGAATGAGGGGAAATGAAAGGGAAGGGGTGAAGGAAGAGTAATGGGAGGAAGGGAGGGAGAGTGAAGGCGAGGGATGGACGGAGAGGGGGAGGAGGGAAGAGTAAAGGTGTGTTGGGGGGGGGGGGATAGAGAAGGGTAAGGAAGCAAGGGGTAGGGGGTAGGTGGGGTATAGGGGTAGGGAAAAAGGAAAGGGGGAGGGAAGGGAAGAAGGGGGGAGGGGGAGGGGGAGGGGAGGGAAGAAGGGGAAGGGAGGGAAGGAGGGGGAGGGATAGGGTGAGGGTGAGGGGGGGAGAGGAGATACGTCACGGAGAGCGGAGGGAAGAAGGGGGAGGGAAGAAGGGAGAGGGAGGGAAGGAGGGGGAGGGGGAGGGGGAAAGGAAGGGGAAGGGGAAGGGGGAGGGGGAAAGGAAGGGGAAGGGGAAGGGGAGGGGGGAGTCGCAATTCACACGCGTGATGCAATATGATTAGGAATCCTGATGTTGGTGTCGTTGCTCATGGATTTGTGACAAGGTATTTTATCCTGTCATGAAATGCCGAGGCTGGTCCTGTTGGTTTAATTTTTCGATTTATTCTCTTTCTCTCGTACTCTCTCTGTCTGTCTGTCTGTATGTCTATCTGACTATCTATCTATCTATCGATCTCTCTGTCTATTTAATTATCTATCTGTATATCTATCTATCTATCAATCTGTCTATCTATTTATCTATTTATCTATCAATCTTTCGGTCTCTCTCTCTCTCTCTATATATATATATCTATCTATCTATATATATCTATCTAGCTATTCCAATATATATCTATCTATCTATTTATCTATCTATCTATCTATCTTCGCTCTCTCTCTCTCTCTCTCTCTCTCTCTCTCTCTCTCTCTCTCTCTCTCTCTCTCTCTCCCTCTCTCTCTCTCTCTCTATCTATCTATCTCTATCTGTCTATGTATCTATCTATCTGTATATCTAACTGTCCGTCTATCTATCTATATCTACACACACACACACACACACAGACACACACACACACACACACACACACATATATATATATATATATATATATATATATATATATATAGATATTCTCTCTCTCTCGTTCTCTCTTTCGGTATTTATTGTTAATTATATTTGTAATTCAGAAATCTGTAATTTCGTTTTTTGTTTTTTTGTTTTTGTTTTTGTTTCTTCTTTATTTCTTCCTGGACTTTGGGGTCTCGGCTTTCTATGCGTGGGTGTTTCTATATATATAAACATCTATCTACTTATTTAACTTTATCTATTTATATATATATAAATATATATATATTTATTTATATATATATATATATATATATATATATATATATATATATCAACAACAATATTAATAATGATAACAATGATGATAATAATGATAACAATGATAACAATGATAATGAGAGTAAAATGAAAAAAGAAAGAAAAAAAGTAATAACAGCGCCTCAGAGGTCGTCAAGACTCCTGTTGCCATAAATTGTGCTTCTTATTTTGTCTTGAAAAGCATCCATCATCTGAGATGAGATGGATTATCCTCATTTCCTACATATACTTCATCCCGGAAGGAAGGAGGGAGAGTTTATTTATCCCGACGTGGATAAGACTCGCCCACGGAAGGATATTTAGGATGTGGAAGGGTTCTCCTCCCCCGCCGCTGGGGATCTCGGCGTGAACCGTGGGTGTGATTTTTGGGTGTCTGTTTTGTTCTATTTTTTGCTTTCTCTCTCTATCTGTCTATCTCTCTCTCTCTCTCTCTCTCTCTCTCTCTCTCTCTCTGAAAGAGAGAAAGAGTGAATGAGTGAATGAGGGAAAGAGTGAAAGAGTGAAATAGCAAAAGAGCAAAAGAGCAAAAGAGCAAAAGAGCGAAAGGGCAAAAAAGCGAAAGAGCGAGAGAGCGAGAGAGCGAGAGAGCGAGAGAGCCAGAGAGCGAGAGAGCCAGAGAGCGAGAAAGCAAGAGAGCGAGAGAGCGAGAGAGCGAATGAGCGAGAGGGTATGGGTTGCGTGTTTATCATTCTTATCTCTTCTTGATAATTATATTTTTCTTATATATTGTATCTTCATGTTGCATTCCTCGTTCGTGCAAGTGCCACATTGACCGGTGTTTGTTGCTCTGACAAAGTGTGGGGAGGGGGGGGAGGGGTAGGTGCTTTGCAATACATTTTGACACAGAGACTGTATATCCTTGAACTTTAGAGAAATAGTATTTGCACAAAAAGTAATATATATATATATATATATATATATATATATATATATATATATATATATATATTCTTTCTTTTTCTTTCATTCTTTTTTCTTTCTTTATTTTATTTTTTTCTTTCTTTTGTTTTTCTTCTTTTCAACCGAACGTTCTAATAAATAAAAGGCAAACTAGATCATTCCCTTCCTTTACATATCCTAGAAAAATCCTAGTTAAAGAAACCAACAACATAAAAAAGTCAAACAAGATCCTTTTTATTCGCCTTATGTTTGCATCTATATTTTGATTACTGCATGATAACAAAGGGCGCGTGATAAGCCTCAATGTATATTAGCTTAGCAGCTTCATGGGCAAAATCATTCTCAATTTGGGAATGAATTTTATAACCATGTTTCCGTGACTGATTATAGAGTGATTCAGATTTATATTCAAATAATATGAAATATTATTTTGGATATACAAAATCCACAGCAAAATGTATCTAGTACTGCGAATATGATTGTGTATTTGTATGTGTGTGTACTGGGAATATGTAGAGTATATTTATATGTGTTTGTGTGTGTGTGTGTGTGTGTGTATAAATGTGTGTGTATGTGTGTGTGTGTGTGTGTGTGTGTGTGTGTTTGTGTGTGTGTGTTTGTGGACCTGGTCACAGATAGACATGCCTATTTCTGTACTTGCAAAATAAAAAAAAAATCTAAATGCATCGGAACAAATATGAACACACCTTTATAGAATAATAAATAGCAAAAACTATAAACAAAGAAACAAAAAAGATAAACAAAGCCAACAGAAAACCATAAACAAACCAAACAGAAAAAAAACAAAAAGAAAAACAAAGCCAACAACAACAACAAGAAAACGACAAAACAAACTCAAAATAGAAGAAAAAAACAGACTCAATTCCAGACCATGAACCTGCCTTTATCATCCCCATGCAAATAGAATCCCGTGCATTTTGCAAAGCATCTAAACCCATTCCTCATAAGACCGAGAAAACACACTCAAACACAGCGAGAGAAATGTAGAGGACTCTCATCACCATTCATCATGATTGTGATGAAGAATGATGAATTAAGACTAGTGTCATTCAACAGTCGAGGGGGGAGAGGGGTGCTGGGAGTGAGGGGGAAACTGGTGGGGTGGGGTGGGGGGTGGGGGGTGGAGAGAAAGGGTTGAGATGAGGGATGGGGGGTTGGGGAGGGGATGGGGGGTTGGGGAGGGGATGGGGAGGTTGGGGAGGGGATGGGGGGTTGGGGTGGGGTGGGAGGGGGTGGAGAGAAAGGGTTGAGACGAGGGATGGGGGGGTTGGGGAGTGGAGAGGGGGTTGAGATGAAGGGAAGGGAGGAGGCGGAGGGATAGAAGGAGAAGGAGAAGGAGATCGCAAGGGATAGAAGATAGGATTAGCTTCGAAAGAATCGTGAGGGGAGGGGGACAGGGGGAGGGGGGAGGGGAAGAGAGTCCCTAGAAGGATATTCGTCACCTTAGGATGCGGGAGGGGGAGGGGGGAGGGGGAGGAGGGGAGGAGGAGGAAGGGGAAAGGGTCCTAGAAAAAAAGTATGTCACCTTTGAGCAGGGGAGAGGAAGAGGGGAAGGGGGAAGGGGGAAGGGAGAAGGGAAAGAGAGTTCCAGAGGAAACTATGTTACCTAAGAGCTGGGTGGGGGGGGGGGGGGGCAAGGGAGGGAGGGATGAAGGGAGGGGAAAAGGTGCCACCACGATGGAAATGAACGGGTGTGTGCCAGCCATTATCCGTCGTGGCACTGCCGTCCGCTCATCCACACTGGCACTGTAAGACCTTGGTGCCTTTACCCTTCACTTCCGTCTCCTTGCCTATTTCTTCTTTTATTCCTCCTCTTCTTTTATCTCTTTTTACTCCTCTTTTTTTAGCTGCTCCTTCTCTTCCTCTCATTCTTCTTTCTCCTTTCTTTTCTCATTTTTTTCTTTCCTCTGTCCCTTTTCTGTTTGTTTTTTTTCTTCTTCTTCTTCCTCTTTTTTTTCTTCCTTATCTTCCTTCTTATCCTCTTCTTCCATTTCTTTTTTCTCTCTTCATCTTCCTTTTGTTCTTCTTCTTCCTCTCCCTCTCCCTCTCCCTCTCCCTCTCCCTCCCTCTCCCCCTCTCCCTCTCCTACTTACTCTCCCTCTCACACTCACCCTCTCCCACTCCCTCTCCCAATCCCACTCCCTCACCCTCACCCCCTCCTTCTCCCTCTCCCTCTCTCTCTCTCTCCATCTCACACTCACACTCACACTCACACTCACACTCACATTCACACTCACACTCACACTCACACTCACACTCACACTCACACTCACACTCACACTCACACTCACACTCACACTCACACTCACACTCACACTCACACTCACACTCACACTCACACTCACACTCACACTCACACTCACACTCACACTCGTACTCCTACTCCTACTCCTACTCCTACTCCTACTCATACTCATACTCATACTCATACTCTCCCTCTCCCTCTCCCCCTCTCTCTCTCTCACCCTCTCCCACTCACTCCCTCTCCCTCTCCCTCACCCTCACCCTCTCCCTCACCCTCACCCTCTCTCTCCCTCTCCCTCTCTTCCTCTCCCTCTCTATCCAAGTCTTTTACAGCATCAACATTGCGTGATATATTAAACGCTAAAGCATTTCGATATTTATGGATCGCCGAACGAAAGATTTGTGGCCTGTTGTTTTCCCCCCTCAGTGCATATCGGGTTTTCTTGGGTGTAAATATATCACTGTGGAGGAGGATGGGGGGATGGGGGTGGGGGGGATGGGGGGATGGGGTAGGGGGATGGGATGGGGGATAGGGGAGGGGGTATGGGGGTGGGAGGTGGGGGAGGGGTGTGGGGTGTGGGGTTGGGGTAGGGGGATGGGGGGTTAGGGGGTGTGTGGGGTGGGGGATGGGAGGGGAGGTGGGGTATGGGAGGGGGGAAGGGGGATGGGGATGAACGAGGGTGGGGTAGGGGGAGGGGGATGGGGGAGAGGGGGAGAGGGGAGGTGGAATGGGGGATGGGAAGGGAGAGGGAAGGGGAGAGGTTGGGGGTAGGGAGGAGAGAGAAAGGGAGGGGAAGGAATGAAGGAGGGAGGGGATGGAAACTAATGAGGGTAGGTGAGAGGGGGAAGGTAGGGTAAGGGGAGAATGGAGGGGAGGAGGCTAGGAGGGAGGGGGGGGTGATCAGTAAGTTAATGGGGGCAGAAGATAGAGAGAAAGAGAGATGGGAGTGAATAAGTAAGGGGAAGGAGAGGTGAGTGGAGGGGAAGAAAGAAACCAGGGTAAGAAAAAAATCAAGGGAGGGAAGAGGGGGAAGGAGGGTGGGAGACAGGTAAGAGATGGAATCATAAGACTTTGTAAAGGGAACAAGGTATCGGTTAAAAAAAAAAGAAAAAAAAAATATATATAAAAAAAAAAAAAAAAAAAAAATAATAATAATAATAATAATAATAATAATAAATAATAAAAAGCAAGGGCGATATCTGACGTCATATGACACGATATGAATAAACGACACAAGAAATCATGAACTTCATTTTTTCTTTTTCTTTTTTTTTCACCTTTATTTTATTTCATCTTACCGGATATTTCAGCCCTGACATACCTTTTCTTTCCCCTCTAAGGTAAGATAATGTCTAAAGATACACCTTTAGTTTCTCTCTCTCTCTCTCTCTCTCTCTCTCTCTCTCTCTCTCTCTCTCTCTCTCTCTCTCTCTCTCTCTCTCTCTAAAAAAAAAAAAAAAAAAAAGGGTATACCTACACAAACCCCATAAAAAAAACTATTTCCTTCCCTTTTAGTGTGTGAGGGTTAAGGGGAACAGAGAGTCCATAAAAGGGAGGGGACTATGGGGGAGAATGAGGGGAAAATACATGAGGGGGTGGGGAGGGGGGGGGGAGGGGGGGAGGGGGTTATGTTGAAGATCATGGGGCCGGTATGCGGACATGCAACCGACTCTATGATGAATAACTGACGCAGGGGGGCTTACGGCTTCATTTTCAGTGCGGAGTAATTTTTGGGGGTGGAAGAGAGAAAGGTTATTATCGCATTTTTTTTTTTTTATCTCTTTCTTTTCATTTTCATTTTCTTTTCTTTTCTTTTCTTTTCTTTTCTTTCTTCTTTGGGTTTCTCTGTCTCTGTTTCTGTCTGTCTGTCTCTGTCTCTGTCTCTGTCTCTCTCTCTCTCTCTCTCTCTCTCTCTTCTCTCTCTCTCTCTCTCTCTCTCTCTCTCTCTCTCTCTCTCTCTCTCTCTCTCTCTCTCTCTCTATTTTGTTTATCTGTGTCTTAATTGTATCTATGTGTATGTTTGTGTCTTGTTTGTGTTTGTGTGATGTGTGTGTTTGTGATTTGCTAGTCTTTGTGATTTGTGTGTGCTTTCGTGTGTGTGTTTCCCCCCCCCCTCTCTCTCTCTCTCTCTCTCTCTCTCTCTCTCTCTCTCTCTCTCTCTCTCTCTCTCTCTCTCTCTCTCTCTCTCTCTCTCTCTCTCTCTCTCTCTCTCTCTCTCTCTCTCTCTCTCTCTCATCCTACCCTCTTACCCTTCCCCTCCTCCTCCCCTCCCCCTCCCCCTCCCCCGAGTTCTTTCAATACGAAGCATACGAAGATACATAATACATGAAACCGCGCTCCTATTCACACACTAACAAGGGCATCCAGATGATCATGGAAATACATACTGTAACGTGAATTTTTTTTCAAAAAGATTTAATGACAATAAAAATAGCTGATATTTCGGCCCTAATCTATTTATCTATTT
>BOPN01006483.1:72500-75865 GCA_017312705.2 Penaeus japonicus
AAATGATAATACAAAATAAAACAGAATCAGGAAATATAAAGCAGGAGAAATGGAAGAGATACACAAATACAAATTAAAGAAAACAAAGTAAGAAATATACAGATAAAAGACAAAAAAAAAAATAAAAAAAAATCGTAAATGAACTTCGACCTTTGACCTAAAAAAACAAATCTCGATTTACCATCCGAGATTTAAAATCAATCAAAAACAAAAACCGAAAAAACAAAGAATAGACCAAGAATGAATTCTAAGAGAGAGAGAGAAAAAAAAAAGATACGTCTTTCCAAGATGGCGTCGCTGATGATACTACAACGAAGAGAAGTTTTAATGAAGAACGAGAAACTATGTATTTTGTTGCGGTTCTGAGATTGGTTTGCTGTTCTTTAAGACGGAGAGGGAGAGGGAGAGGGAGAGGGGGAGGGGGAGGGAGGGAGGGAGGGACAGGGAGAGGGGGAGGGGGAGGGAGGGAGGGACAGGGGGAGGGGGAGTGAGAGAGAGGGAGAGGGAGAGGGGCAGGGACAGGGACAGGGACAGGGAGAGGGACAAGGAGAGGGACAGGGACAGGGAGAGGGACAGGGAGAGGGAGAGGGAGAGGTGGATGGAGGGAGAGGGAGAGTGAGATGTATAGAGTAAGAGAGAGAGAGAGCGATAGCGATAGCGAGAGAGCGAGAGAGAGAGAGAGAGCTTGATAGAAAGAGCGAGAGCGAGAGCGAGAGAGCGAGAGCGATAGCGAGAGAGAGAGCGAGAGCGAAAAAGGCACTAGACCGAGAGTATACCCCACCAACGAGCGACGCGCCGCCCCGCCATATACATCATATACTTAGTTTAAGCACATCTTGATGCAGATGGCACCAGCGCCACTACACAACCGCAATTCCGCAATAAAACCCGGCGCGCGCTAGGCTGCGATTGCTCGTGATTGCTCGCGATTTCTCGTGATATATCTCGTGATTGCAGGACGCTAGACAGCCCGGCCCCTTCCTCTCGATCGGCGCTGCAAATGACGTAGAAGGACCGAGTTGCATGACAGCAATAACGGCGCGATTCACGCAGTCGTTATTGCACGTCGCCGCCATGTAATTGCAGTGCCAGATGGTGCCTCGTTTCCCCCCGATTGGAGTTGCAGAGCTGCATGACGACTGCATGATTCACTCCAACTGATTGTGCTTTCTTAGTTACGGAGAGGCTAATGAGTGGCTGCATGGCGGATGGTCATGCAATATCGGATTTGATGGCCGTGCTATAAAGGAGACTTGGCGTGGTTTGCGATCGTTGTACGTCTGCATGACTGATGTCTGTCTGACTGTTTGTCTGTCTGTCTCGCTTTCTATTTGGATGTCTGTCTGTTTCTGTTTGTCTATCAGTCTGTTTATCTGATTATCTGAACGATACTCATGAATATGTGTATATATATAATATATATATATATATATATATATATATATATATATATATATATATATATACATATATATACATACATACACACACACACACACACACACACACACACACACACACACACATATATATATATATATATATATATATATATATATATATATATATATATATATATATATATATATATATATATATATATATATATATATATATATATATATATATATATATATATATATATATATATATATATATATATATATATATATATATATATAAATCATCATCATCATCATCATCATCAGCCTGTATCATTCCACTGCAGGACGTAAGCCTCTCTCAATCTTTTCCAGTCATTCTGGTCTTGTGTCCTGATTCCAATTTACTCCTGCGAAATTCGCTATTTCATCCCGCCTTCTAGTCATTGGTCTTGCCCTTGGTCTCAATGTGTCGTGTATTTCCCATGCTGTTATTTTCTTTGTTCCCCTTTTGTCCTGTCTCCGATATATATGTCCAGCCCACTGCCACTTTTTCTTTTTAATGCTCTTGAGTATATCCTCTAATTTTGTTTGTTGCCTGATCCATGTGACTCTTTTCTTGTCTCTTAAGCTAACTTCTAGCATAAGTCTTTGTATTCATCTTTGAGCATTTACAAATTCCTCTCGAGTGCTTGGTCGTAGTCATGTATATATGTATATATGTATATTTGTATATATATATATATATATATATATATATATATATATATGTATATATATATATATATATATATATATATATATATATATATATATATATATATATATATATATACATATATATATAAATATATAAACATATATATATATATATATATATATATATATATATATATATATATATATATATGTGTGTGTGTGTGTGTGTGTGTGTGTGTGTGTGTGTGTGTGTGTGTGTGTGTGTGTGTGTATATATAGATAGATAGATAGATATATATGTATATATATATGTATATATATATATATATATATATATATATATATATATATATATATATATATATATATATATATATATTTGTGTATATATATATGTATATATATATATATATATATATATGTATATACATATATATATATATATATATATATATATATATATATATATATATATATATATATATATGTATATTTGTGTGTGTGTATGTATGTATAAAGAGAGGGAGAGAGAGAGAGAGAAGACGAAAGACGGATAAAAAATTCAAGATGGCGTCCACGACCGCCAGAGGCTGTCTGAAAGAGGCCAGGTGAGTGCAAGTTACACCTTGACACACCTGTTGCTCCAAAGCGCTTTCTTTGCCCCCTCCCCTACCCTCCTTCCTCCTCTATTTTCTCCTGCCTTCCGCATTCTTCCTTTTTTCCCTCTTTTCCTTTTTTCCCTCCCTCCATGCCCTCCTTCCTCCTTTCCCTTCCTCCCCTCCGTTTTTACCCATTTATATATATATATATATATATATATATATATATATATATATATATATATATATATATATATATATATTTGCATGTATGTATATATATCCATCTATCAATCTATCTATCTGTAGATAGACAGATAGTTAGATAGACAGATAGATGATATATAGATATAGATATATATAGATAGATATAAATAGATACGGATATATATAGATAGATATAGATAGATATAGATAGATATAGATAGATTTAGATAGATTTAGATAGATATTGATATATATATATAGATAGACATAGACATATATAATTAGATATAGATAGATATAGATAGATATAGATGATAGATAGATTGATTTAGAGCAATAGATAGACAGATAAATAGATATACATATGTACATACATTTGCATATACCTATATCTATATACCTATATATCTATATACCTATTAACCTTCTTACCAATCCATCTATATACCTCCCAACCTAATCTACCTATATATATATA
>BOPN01006484.1:70610-75864 GCA_017312705.2 Penaeus japonicus
CAAATACGCACACACAAACACACACACACATACACACACACACACACACACACACACACACACACATATATATAATATATATATATATATATATATATATATATATATATATATATATATATATATATATATATATATATATAAATATATATAAATATATATATATATATATATATATATACATATATATATATATATATATATATATATATATATATATATATAATACATATACATATATATATACATATATACACATATACATATATATATATATATATATATATATACATATATATATATATATATATAAAGAAAAAAAAGTAGAAGACGGAACTTTCACTCCTCTCAATCTTCTGATGATGACTTGAGTCTGCCAAAGTTCCGTAATTGGCGGAAATGAAGACGAGAGTTTCAAAGAGCAACCGTGGGAGACAGAATCGATCTATGAACTGATAGGGAGACGACATGAAAGGGAAAGGACGTGATGGGGGAAATCGCATTAAGGAAAGTGTACTTGTGCAGCCACCAGACACGCGTACGTACACACGTACACGCACACATACGCACACAGATATACACGTTCACGCACACACCACACATACACACACAGACATACACGCATACACATACACCATACATACACGCACATATGCAAACACACACACACGGATGGATAGAGAGAAAGAGAGAGAGAAAAAAAAATAATAATAAAAAAAATAAATAAATAAGGGAGATTTTTTTTTTTTCTTATTTCCATTTCTTCTCTTTAACTTCTCTCTCTCTCTTTCATTTTCTCCTTATCATCACTATATAATAAGCATATGATAGCTCAAAAAAAATATATATATATATATATATATATACATATATATATACATATATACTGTATATATATATACATACATATATATATATATATATATATATATATATATATATATATATATATATATATATATATATATATATATATATATATATATATAAGACCTATATGCCTAAAAAAAAAAAAAAACTGACATGCTTAGATGTGTCTTTTTTCTCGAAAATTATTAGAAAAAAGCGAGGGCGAAAATCCTTAATGACCGGACAACGCCAGTTTTCTCACAGACAGCGTGTTAAGTTTTCCAATTCCTTTTCATTCTTAATTGCAAGTCCCGAAGAGGATTTTTTTTATTTTGGCGATGTGATTATGATCATTTTTTTATTTATTTTTTTATCATCTTTTATTTATTTATCATATTTTTTGTATTATTTATTTATCATTTTTTTGTTATTTTATTTTTTATCATCTTTTATTTATTTATCCTGTTTTTATATCTTTTATTTATCTTTTTTTTATCATCGGCATTGATTTGTTTAAAAATTAATATCTTTGGTTCGACAGCGTTAATTGTAAAATGGATTTTGATAATGATTATAGGAAGATAACTGTTATTTTTATCATTATTTTTCATTATCATTGTTTATAGTGTTATCTCCATTATCATTTTTATTTACATCGCTATTGAAATTATTATTGTTATCGTCATTATCACTATCACTATTGCCCCTTTTTTTTTTTACCATTATCATCACTGTTATTATTACATTGCTATCATCAGTGATATTATTTTTGTTATCATTGTTATTTTCATCATAATCATTTTTATCCATTATCAATATCATTATTTTCTAATTCATTATCATTTTATTTTTATTTATTTTTCTTATTCACTAATATGATTACTATCATTTTCATTATCATTATCATCATAATTATCACCATCACTATTATTATTACCATTATTATTCTTATTATCCTTATCATTATTATTATTATTATTATTATTATAGTCCTTATTGTTATGATTATTATAATCATTATTGCTTTCATAATTATCATTATCGTTACCATAGTTATCATCAATATCTTTATTACTATTATGATTATCACTAGGATAATTATTGTTATCACTGATAACATTATAACTATTACTCTTATTGTTATAGATATTCTTATCATAATGATAACCATTATCATCATCATCACCATTATCCCCTAGAGAACATGCATACTAAATCTGGCCATGCATAAACTCGTAACCAATATTTCAAAAATACAGAAAATTATTATATTTCACATTTTGACCTGTAGATTCTTGATATATTGTGCGTGTGTATGATCATTGAACTAGTTTAGATGAAAGAGATATTTTAGTGCATTTCTGGGCCAATGTGTGTTCATTGCTTTTTTTTTTTTTTTTTTTTTTTTTTTTTTTTTTTTTTTTTTTTTTTTTTTTTTTTTTTTTTTTTTTTGTCAAAGCATCTTTTATTTTTTACATTTAAGGATAAAACTCACAAGAAGTAATCACACAAATCTTTCATTTTGTATTCATCAGAGGGTTTGCAGGAAGGTCAGAGCATATGTTTAAAAAAGGACTACCATTCTATTTGGGAAAACACAATAACCAAAACCTTAAATTTCTACATTAACGAGTAAGTCTCCATCAAAGTTTTCAGATTCTACGGGCGAGTTTGTGATACGGAATTTCGCGTTTCTCTATCGCTAATGTATCTAACTTTATAAACTGTACTGTGTTTTCGCCATCAAGAAAATACCTAATGGAAAGCAAAGCTCACATGTATTAGAGGAAGAATACATACCATGTCGGATCTTTATCCTTCCTGTATGCAATATGCCTGAGGATAAATTTTCTTTTAAGAGTTCGAAATGTAACGATCAAAACCCTTTCTTACAGTGGCAGTATCTTATCATTATGGTATATGTTGATGAATGTTCCCAAGATGGCGACTGTAGCAAGAAACAAATAGGTTCACGGAGAGAGATGAGAGTTTCGAAATCAACTCGGATTCCACCTTTCGGTCTGACGATGTGGAGGAGTGGAAGGTATAAGAGAGGATGAAGTAGATGTTCCACAGCACAAGAAGAGCAGGTGAGGACAAGCAAAAGAAAAGCAGAGGCAGGTTAGGTTTTAGTAACGTCGGAAGGTCGGTCTGCCTGAGGGAAGGACGCTCAGTATGAGGTTGATATTGAATAACCTACCTAAAGGAAAGGAGTCCGCCAGTCTGCGAGCGGGGACGTCAGCAGAAGCAAAGATAATACAGCTAGCTGGCCAGTCCCCCTGATGGCCCACGAACAGCAGATGGAAGCGTTGTTGCTGTGTCCGGTGTCCGCTGGATGCTGTGTACATAGGCTGAGGGACGTGCTTGGCAAGACTAGCAACGCCCTCAACCTATTCCTGCATGAAGAACAGGGAGTGGAGCAGTGGAGTAGGTGTCCGCCTTAATTAAAAGTGGAGAAACGATTGGCGTAGACCAGATTGCGGTGAGGTGATCACCTGACGAGGAATGAACCTGCATGAATTAGAAGGGTGAAGTGGGCGGCGGAGCGCAGGGCAAGGTGAGGACTAGTAGTCGAGGATTCTGTCTAGGGCGCACGTTACTCCCTGGACAGCGCCGTCGCCAGAGCATTGTTGGGGTCACAGATGTGGAGTACTCGCGCGATGGAACTAAGAGGCAAAACCTTCCTTAATAAAGAGGGTGTTGTAGTAGGAGAAGTGTGTGGAGATCTTGCTGGACATCGGCTTTCTGTCCGCTACACTGAAGAGGAGAAATGATCAGCATAGCGATGGATTAAAGTGTCCAAGAAAGTGAGCCTGAAAGCTTAATCCTTTTCAAAACGGAGGGAGCGGGAAAGAAAATCCACCAAGATGGCAGGTAAAAAACGCCAGCGTCTTATCTAATCCAAACGGAAATTTTTAATGAGACGAAATAAATAGATAGAGGATTGAATATACAAAAAAAATATTTCAGTTACAGCCTAGCCAAGCCCATGACAACAACGAAGCTCTGAGAACAGCAGAATCCTTTAGATGAGGAGGTATATTCCACAAAGAAATGAAACAGATGGAGGAGAGCTTAACACGGATCCTCAGACTTGAAGATTCAACATGGTAGAGCGCTCTGCACATCCATACACTATCTAAAGCATTGAGGGAATGCTTTCTTACCTTTCTACAAAGAGACAGATACTTTCATTTTTTTTTTTTAATTTTGAGCATCTGTTCCTCCTAACTCTCTCTTTCTCTTTCTATCTCTCCATCTACCATATTAAACGACGTAAAATAAAAAAACACGAAAAAAAAAAATATCAACCACCCTGACAAGAAAGTCAAACTAGCGACTCACTCTAAATTTTGAAGCCGAAGAATGATATCGCATCAGCTGTTTGTACAAAATGCACTCAGAGTTTGCTCAAAGTTAAAAGCTTAATGGAGGTTCAGGAAAAGCAGAGGGTTGGGGCCGCTCTCGAACTTCCGAACTTCCGGCGGAGGAAGGCTTTGGAAGTTCAGGCATTACTATGACGCACATATGCGCTCACAAATACACACACACACACAATACACAAACACACAGACACACATATATATATATATATATATATATATATATATGTGTGTGTGTGTGTGTGTGTGTGTGTGTGTGTGTGTGTGTGTGTGTGTGTGTGTGTGTGTGTGTGTGTGTGTGTGTGTGCGTGTGTGTGTGTGTGTCTTTGTGTGTAATTGTGTGTGTGTGTGTGTCTGTGTATATTTGTTTACATATACATATACATATATATGCTCATACATACATACATATATGTACGTATGTGCATTTATATATTCATGTATACACACGTTGGTTTAAACATGAAATTCTTGAAAACATAGTTAAGTCAATAAAAGCGGTCCTACCTACAACCATTCTTTTCTTCAATCCATTAACACACAAAAACCACAACAAAAACCTACAGTGATTTCAAGCTTCTGTTCAAATTATCCAATAGGCTCAAAATCTCAATATTTGAATCTTAATACATCTTTAAGCTGAAACCCATGACCTATAAGTGCAATACAGCCACACAGTTCTCTAAGTATTAAATCTATGGCCGAAAATACTCTATTCACTTTTTAAAAGTTTGCTTTTGACGCTGTATTCATGTTATCTATTTCCCACGTTATTACGTTCATTTGTACTTTTTATTTTATTTTATTTGTTTTTTTTCTTTTATATGTGACCTTTGCGTAGTCACCTATTGAATTGTGTTTCTGCTTCATCTGAGTCTAATAGCGTGTGTTTGTTCGTTCTTTGTTATACTAATGAGCAAACGTCTTCAAAACGTTTGTGCTGTAAAAATAACCACCATTGTCTACGTCATTCATTTCGTCTCTCTCCTAGTCCCCTGTCATCTCTTTCTCTGAATATATAT
>BOPN01006485.1:0-2500 GCA_017312705.2 Penaeus japonicus
GGTGAAAAGCAGGGAGGAGGGAGTGGGGTTGATTGGGGTATGAGCAGGAGGGGATAGGGGTGGGGGGTAAGAAGAGACTGGGGGAGTGGGGGGTGTAGAGGAGGGAGGGGGGTTGAGTGGTCAGGTAGAAGTGAAGGAAGGGGGGAACAGGGGTGAGGAGGAGGTAAGGCAGTGGAGATGGAGAGATAAAGAGAGAGAGAGAGAGAGAGATGAAGAGAGAGAGAGAGATATGAAGAGAGAGAGATATAGAGATAGAGATAGATAGATAGATAGAGAGAGAAGATAAGATGAAAGAGAGAGAGAGAAAGAGAAAAAGAAAGAAAGAAAGATATAGAAAAAAGAAAGAGAGAGAGTAAGAGAAAGAGAGAGAAAAAAAGAGATAGAAAGAAAAAAAGAAAAAAGTGAAATTAAAATCTTTCTTCGTTTTCTTTCTTTCTTATTCCATTTCCTGAACATCTATCTATCCTCTTCGTTAATAAGGTCCATACTTCATAGCTGTTATAACGAAGATGAAAAGTTAATAACTATACTTCTGAAATCATATAAATTCACACATTCTATACACATTTCTTTTCCAAATTTCAGGCAGTTGAAGCCAAAATTTCATACATTCCATCAAAGTACCTTTAATTATGTAATCATCGTATTCCAAAAGGTAATTAGATGCATTAATTTAAGTGATAATGAATAGATGATATGAATCAGCCATTGATCGTAATAGCGCTAGTAACTGAAATATTAACTAGCGACTTTACATATATACTTACTAACATACTTTCCTTTTTTTTTAGATTTATGTTTATAGGTACAAAATTAAACACGTGACATTTTGGACTTTGCTATCAATATTGGCCCTATTTTGTATATAAATTTTGTTTTTTATTGCAATTTTCTATTCTAATATTATGCTGATACTATCTTTAATATCTATCTGATGCTAATTTTTTCTTTAGTAGTCATTGTATGTACATTTTTCCGTCTTTTTCAGTACATATAAAACTAAATCACATCCCTAATTTTATTGATTCCAATCTTGATATATAATTTCACGCTAATGTTAACTGTGATACCAATAAAAACACTTTTATCTAATATCAATTATGATTTTAATGGAAATTTTTAGTGTTAGTCCAGGTACTAATTTTGACATATATATAATCATTCTATACAATATCTAGGAAGTAATATCAAACGACTTTGATAAGATAATTTTCATAATTCCCTCTCCTATTCCAATCAATATCTATCATCATTAGGATGATGGAATTAATAACAAGTTCTCTTCTCTTTCAATTAATATCAAAAAAGCAAAAAACAGATATATATTTTTTTACTGTTAATGCTAATCATATAACTAACATCAATCCTGATTCAGTTATCAATTTCAAATTCATAATACCCCAACCCCCTTTTCCTTCTAAATCACAATTTAGAAATACTGAAAAAAAAGAAAGAAAGAAAAAAAAAAACGAAAAAAAAACGGCTTTTGAACCTCCGCTCCCCAGACACACCAAGACATTCATCTATTCTGATATCAAAACGAATTCCAATGCTAATCCCAATACTAACTTTAAATACGCAACATCTCTTTCGCCTCCAATTAATAACTACAAAGCAAAATTACATGCATGGGTGCTTTCGCTAATGGCTGCTAACCGGATGCATGCAAGAGGGTTTACCGCTAACGAACGGCGAATCGTAAAGACGGATTTTTATGTAGAGGAAGGCGCAGGAACCTCGTAGCTTTGGTCGGTGTCTGAAAGGGGGGGTTAGGGGTTGGAGTCTGTGTTTGGGGTTTTGTTTTTTTGTTTTGTGTGTGTGTGTGTGTGTGTGTGTGTGTGTGTGTGTGTGTGTGTGTGTTTGTTGGTTTGTTTGTTTGTGTGTGTGTGTGTGTGTGTGTGTTTCTTTCTTTTATGTGTGTTTATATTTTTTTTCTTTGTGTGTTTGTGTGTGTGTGTGTCTGTGTGTGTTTGTTTGTGTTTGTGTGTCTGTGTGTGTGTGTGTGAGTGAGTGTGTGTGTGTGTGTGTGTGTTTGTGTGTGTGTGTTTGTGTGTGGTTTGTGCTTTTCGTGTATTTTGTTTTGTTTCTGCTGTGATTTTTTTAGGGGGTGGAGGGAGAGGAAGTGTGTGAAGGGGGAGGGGGCGAAAGTATATAAACTTTCGGAAGGAGTAGTGGGAAAGGAGGAGTGGGGGGAGTATACAAGCGCAGAAGGTATATCACACACCCTCCCCCCCTCCATCCCAGCCCCTACCAACCAACTATCCTTATCGTCTTATTTTCTTTTGGTTCCCTGTTTATCTTCCAGTCCTAATTTATCTCCTTCGTAATTCCTTATCTTTCCTTTAACATTTTTTTTATTTCATATTTTCCCTTTCTTCCTTTTCTCTTTCTCTCTATTTTTTATCTTATTTTTCGTTAATCATTTTCTATTTTTCGATTCCTTTCTCTCCTTTCCTTCCTTTCTTTCGTTCTTTTTTTAAATTCCTCCTCCGCCATCTTT
>BOPN01006485.1:7500-10000 GCA_017312705.2 Penaeus japonicus
GGATTACGCTTGTGAAATTTCCAATTATTGTTATTCTTATTATCATTACTATTGTTATTTTTACAATTATTAATATTGTTATCATTAGCACCTCCGCTGTTAACACCATTATTATCAACAGAATCACCACTCATTAATATTGTAAAAAAAAAGAAAGAAAGAAAAAAAAAAACATAAACACACATACCTAAAAAACAACAACATACAAACACACAAACAGAGAAAAAAAAAAAAAAAAAAAAAAAAAAAAACAGACAGACAGATGCAGAAATAAACATTGATTATGATGGATTGCAAAGTCAAGGGTGACTTAGAGGAGGCACACGTCTGTGATGTTTCTTTGCGAGGGGGGGGGGGGAGAGGAGGGGGATGAACGAGGGGATGGGGAGGGAGGAAGGAGGCGAAGGAGGGATGGGGAGGAAGGAAGCGAGGAGGGATGGGGAGGGAGGGGGAGGCGAGGGGAGGGAGGGATGGGGAGGGGGGAGGGAAGCGAGGAGGGGGCATGGGGAGGGAGGAGGGAAGCGAGGAGGGGGCATGGGGAGGGAGGAGGGAGGCGAGGAGGGGGCATGGGGAGGGAGGAGGGAAGCGAGGAGGGGGCATGGGGTGGGAGGAGGGGAGGGGAAAGGAAGAGCGGGGTTGGGTGGGGAGAGGGGAAGGAAGCGAGGAGGAGGGATGGGGAGGGAGGGGGGGAGGCGAGGAGGAGGGATGGGGAGGGGGGAGGGAAGCGAGGAGGGGGCATGGGGAGGGAGGAGGGGAGGGAAAGGAAGAGCGGGGTTGGGTGGGGAAGGGGGAAGGGAGGGAGTAGAGGGAAAGAAGGAAGGAGGGGAGGGAAAGGAAAGGAGGGTTGGGGGAGGGAGAGAGGAGGGAAGGTAAAGAGAGAGGGGAGGGGAGAGGGGTGTGAAGGTTGGAGGTGGGGTTGCGGAAGTAGAAAGGGAGGAGTAAGAAAGAGAGGAAAAGGGGAGAAGGAGAAGGAGAGGAGAAGGAGAAGAGGAGAAGGAAAGGAGAGAGAGAGAGAGAGAGAGAGGAGGGGGGAGGGTATTGGATGGAGGTAAAGGAAGGAGGAGAGGGGGGAATGGAGATTTTGTCTTGTGGTAAAGTAACCAGGTTTGTATAATATTCCTGTCTCATTTTCTTTCTCCTTCTTCTTCTTCTTCCTCCTCTTCTTCTCCCTCCCCCCCTCTCTCTATCTCTCTCTCTCTTCCTCTCAAGAACAAGTACAAGAAGAAACAGTAAAACAAGAGCAAGGGAAAAACAACAACAACAACAACAATAGATCGCTAAAAAAACTAAAACTAAAAAAAAAAGAAAAAAAAAAGAATAAAAACAAGAAATAAAAACATAAAGAAGAAAAATAATAAAAAAAAGAAAACGGATCACGAAGAGCATCTCATCAATCATTGAAAATAGATTGATCAATTGCAATCCAGAGAACAGATCTTATCTAATCTCATTTTCCTGCTTCTTATCAAGGAAATGTCTATCAGCGATTTAGAAGTAATGTTATAATCATGGCTATATGATATGAATATGATACAGATATAATAGGATTTAAGTGTTAAATTAATGTAATTTGATTTAAACATATCGTAAAGGTAGTATACTCTATGATAAAAAAGGTAATATAGATATAAAAGAAAGGTAATATGAAGGTAGGTAGAGGTTTGTATATAATTTGGATAATTTGATATTGATTCAGTGCAAAGGTTATGTACAATTTAAGAGTGATGTTGATAGATCATAAATGCAATCTAGCGTATATATGATATAATGTTTATACAGTGTAAATATGATACGGAAATTATATGATATAAAAGTAATTATATGCTATAAAGTAAACACTGGTGCTCATTGCCATTATTGTATATTTGCAAGATATTTCTGATTGCAAGAGCTGGGTGAGATGTTTCTCCTGTGTCTTTATGATGGTGTCTGTGTTTGTCTGTTCACTGTCTGTGTATTACGAAAGAGAAAGGGGGAGGGAGGGAGAGGGGGGGTTCCATATATAGTCAGGCAGGAATGTGTTATGATTGAAGGTACTTTTGCGAGGTGCCTGGGCATAGTTTTAGGGCATAATTTTAGGGCATAATTTTGAGTTATAAAAAAAAAACAGATGAAAGAGATTATCAAAATGGTTAATTCGCGGATTATCATGTTTTTTTTTCATCTTTTACATTTTTTTCGAGATTTTTGTAGAGTGTGGTAAATCCTTCCCCTTAAGTTCATTTATATACTAATTTGTTAATCAGTTTTTATAAAAAAAAGTAAATGTAATTAAGAACGAAGACTTTTTTTTTATTCCATTGAAGCTTTCCTTTTCTGTTTGATTTTTATTAATTATAGATTTTTTCTGTTTTTATCTATCGATATTTAGAATCGGTTTGTTCATCATTATCATCACTTGTTTATAATTTTACCCTTATTACATAATTCAAATTTATAACTTCACTCTCTCAAACTTGATATTATAATCATCACATTCAAGGCCATCACATTCAAGGTC
>BOPN01006485.1:22500-25000 GCA_017312705.2 Penaeus japonicus
AAGACAAAGGGGAAGGAGAGGAAGGAAGGAAGAAGGACAAAAAGAGAAAGGGGATGGAAGCACAATATGGCAAGTTATGATAAAAGAAGGGAAAACAAAATAACATAAAAGAGGAACAAAACCAAGGTAAATTATGGAAAGGAGAAGAGGAGGAGGAAGAAAAGGAAGAAGATATGGAGAAGGAAGAAAAAGAAAAATAAAAGGAGGAGAAGGAAGGAAGGAGGAGGAGGAAAAAAAGAAATACGGAAGGAGGAGGAAAAAAAAAGAAGGCAAGTAGAAGGAGGAAAAAGAATAAGAATGAGAAAAAAAAGAAATACGGAAGGAGGATTAAGAAAAAAAAGAAGGGAAGTAGGAGGAGGAAAAAGAATAAGAATAAGGAGGAAAAAAAGAAGAAAAGGGTGAAGGGGAGGAGGAAGAAAGGAAGATAGAATAATAATAATAATAATGATAATAATAAGAAACAGGAAAAAGCAAATCTCGGCAAACATTTCCTTGAGGAAGTTTACCGCGACTGAATCCTATTTCCCGCCAAAAGCACAATAATACTTTGGTAATTGAAGGTCCCCTGGCAGTCACGCAAGCAAATTCCAAGATTTGGGATAATAAAGCAATCAATAGTTATACCCCCCCCCCCTTCCTCGTACCCCTCTCCTCCTTACCCTCTTGTTACCCCCCCCCCCTTTCCTTTACCCACATCCTACTCCCCCTTTCCTACCCTCTCCCCCCTCCTCTACCCCTCCCCCCCTCTAAGTCTCCCAAGGGCAATCTAGAAACCTGAATACGTGTCTGTTTACTTTCTCCCCCACTCCCTCCATCCCTCCCTATCCCTCCCCCTTCTCTCTCTCCTTCCTATTTACTCTCCCTCCCTCCCTCCCCCCCTACCCTACCCTCTTTTCTCTACCCACCCTCCGTTTCATACTCTGCACCTCCCCCCCCCCACCCCACCCCACCCTACCCCACACTACCCCTCTTGTTTACACCCTCTGCCTACCTGCTTCTGTCCTGTGTTTACACCCTGTGGGTTCCTTCCTTTCGTACTCTACCCCCACCCCCTACCCCCTCCTATTTTTCTTTCTTCTCTTTCTTTTCCTCTCTTTTGGTTGTTTCTCTTCCTCTCCCATTTTCACTTCTCTTTCGTCATTCTTTATTTCCTCTTCTTCATTCTTCTCCTTTTCCAGTTCCTTTTCTCTCTTTTCTTCTTCCATCTCCTCCTCTCTGTCTTCCTCTTCTATTTCCTATTCTCTCTCCTCTTCCACCTATTCTTCTCTCTCCTCCTCTTCCATCCCTTTTCCTCTCTCCTCTTCTTCCACCTCCTCTCCTCTCTCCTTCTCTCTCACTCCTCTTCCTTTTCCTCCTCCTCTCCTCTTCGCTTCTATGTTTTCCACTTATAATCGACTGTTTTTGTTTTATTGCTCTTGTTAATCCGTCTACTTCTTCTCCCCTCTTTATCGGTCTCTCTTCGCATCTCGTCCTTTCCTCCCCTCTTTTCCTCTCCTCTGCCTTCAATTCGTTCTCTCCTCTTACTTAATTTTCCTCTCTCACTCCTTCCATCTCTTCCTCCCTCTCTCATCCTCTCTTCCTCTTATTTCCCTCCCTCTCCCTCTCTCTCTCTCGTTATTCTTCCTTCATCTCCCCTTCCCTCTTCCCATCTCACTTACCGATCTTCTTCCTCTTCCTTCCCTTGCTCCCCTCCAGCCCCCCCCCCCTCTCCTCCTCTCCTCCTCCCCTCCTCTCATTCCCTTTCCCTCCCCTCTCCTCCCTCCCTCTCCTCCTTTCTCCATGCCTTATTCTGGGCATCAGCTTACCGTGAGAACCGAGAGGGAAAGACAGAGCAAGGGGAGGGGTGGGGGAAGAGGGGGGTGGAGAAGGAGGACAGGAGGGGGGTATGGGGAGGAATTTTTGTGATGAAATGGGATTTTTTTATTCATATTTTTTCTTTACGTAGTGCAGTTATGATATATTTATCATTATATCTTATGTATACCAATTCGTAATTATCCTCCTAATCAAATAAGTTTCTGTTTTATCAATATCATTTGATATAATTGTAAAGCTTTTTTTTGGTAGAATGAAGTCTACATTGATTGAATAAAACAGAATATATTACTTTAATATCAGAAATAGTATCACTATCTTTCTGTAAAAATAAAAATAAATAAATAACAATAATGATATAAATATATAAGATTAGTTTGATTATCTATATGTGATAATGATGATAATACCGAAGAAAAATATCAAATTGTTTTAATAATTGAAATCACATATCAATATTTAAAATAGATGAATAAATGTGTGTGTGTGTGTGTGTGTGTGTGTGTCTGTGTGTGTGCGTGCGTGTGTGTGTGTGTGTGAGTGTGTATATGTGTGTGTGTGTGTGCGTGCGTGTGTCGCGCATATGGGAAGATGTCAGCACACGGCTTCTTAAAAGTCCAAGGATATTATAATCTCTTATCTCAGGGTCGATCTCCCAGACCTTATCTCTCCCCCGCCTCCGCTG
>BOPN01006485.1:32500-37500 GCA_017312705.2 Penaeus japonicus
ACACACATACAAACACACTCACTCACTCATACACACACATAAGCGCGTATGTATTCCTCACCAAATCGCAACAAAGAGTATTCTAATAGCAGTACTCTTATCAGTACTCTCTCTCAGCCCGTCCTCTTGAATTCGTCTGGACAACAATACATTTATTCACGCTCATGAAACACACACTTTCAGGGTGTTTACTTACGCAGAAAGGATATGAAAGCGGTAAATCCATGAGGCGCGAGGAAAGGGGATGGTAAAGGGGGCGAGAGGGAGGGAGAGAGAGAAAGAATAAGGGAGTGTGTGTGAGAGAGAGGGAGGGAGAGATAGAAAGAATAAGGCAGTGTGTGAGAGAGAGAGGGAGGGAGAGAGAGAAAGAATAAGGGAGTGTGTGTGAGAGAGAGGGAGAGAGATAATGAGAGAAAGAATGAGAGAGAGGGAGAGAGATAATGAGAGAGATAATGAGAGAGAGAGTGACAGTGACAGTGAGAGAGAGAGAGAGAGAGAGAGAGAGAGAGAGAGAGAGAGAGAGAGAGAGAGAGAGAGAGAGAGAGAATAAAAGGGTAGAGATAAAAAAAATGGAGATAAAAAATACAGAAGCAGAAGTGGGGAGAGAGGGGGGAGGGGGGGGAGAGGGGGGATGGAATGTTACGGTAAATATACACTGATGGTAAAAGGATGGAATGATTGAAGGTTCCTAGAGTGAAAGGAATAAACAGATGATGAAGGAGAAATAGATGAAGATGAAAGAATGGAGAAAAAGGATGGAGGAAGAAGGAAGGAAGGAAGGATTAAAGACGATAGATGAAGGGAAAATCGAAGGAAAAGTATGGAGAGAATGTTATTAGTAAAACATATCAATCTTGTTTTAAACTCATTATCTTATGTCTATATAGCTTTTAAGAATACCTATTGTTTGCTCTGTACGCTCCCTGTATTCTTATAACTAAATATCCGTCCTTCAAAAGTAAAGAATTTTGTGAATGCCAAAAAAAAAAAAAAAAAAAAAACTTGAAAGAAACCGGAGATTAATTAATCTTCAACTCTTACTCCATCGCCCTTTGAGGTCCATCGACTCCCTCTTGACATTCTCTGACGACATCCAACACCCTCTGGCATTTGGCATATTTTCCTCATCAGATCTCTCACCTTCTGTCATGAACACGAGTCGTCTGTCATGAGTTATGAGCGAGTGTAAACAACCCCGCATCTCCTTCACGTTTACATTTACCAACCGCGAGGAATCTCAAACCCGTTTTCTTTGATTTGAGGATTGGTATGAAAGAAAACTTCGAGTAATCGAGGTTGGAATAGGGGGTGACTGTTGTAATTACTCTCGGTGACTAACAATGGACCACTAAAACTTGCTCGTCACGGGGTCTGTGTTTATAGTACACGAAAATGGACGATTATCTGCGTGTTGAGACATTGATGAAACGGAGAATATCGTGCCCTGTGTTGTATTGTGTATCAGATAGGTAATGTGACCGGCGGACGGCAGCGTTTTAATCAATCACGTTTTTTTCTTATCTCTAGCTTGATATAAAGTCCGTTATTTTTTCGTGACAAGATGACAGTGGCGTGGTCATCTAACGCGTAACAACAACGATGTTGGCAAAAAGGATGAAAGTTTTAAATAAGTTTGTTTTCTTGTAAATATTGTCATTGTTATTTATGTAAATAACTGAAAATGCTCTAAAGATGTTTTGATAAAGGTGATGCTATACTTGTAAGTATGATAAACGAACCGCTAATGTTAAAAAGAAAATACAAGAGCATGATAAAGTTAATATCCATCAAAAAAGATTAGGAGAAAATAGACACTAAGAAATTAGAGTGATAGAAAAAGGAAAAATACGATCAGGGAGCAAAAAGTAGAAAGTTAACGCAAAGTCAAAGATAAGTACTCCAAAGAAAACAATCCAAACAATAGTAAGATAAAAATAAGCAACAATAAAAAAAAAGAAAAAGAACTAAGACCAGAGAAAAAGAAAAAAAAATGAGACAAAAAAAGTGAAAAAGACCCTAAGAAATGCACAAATAAGCTTAAATTGAAAAAAGGACAGAAAAGACTAACAGGGCAAAAGAAAATCAAAGAAAGCCAATCAAAAAAAAAAAAAAAAAAAAAAAAAAAAAAAAAAAAAAAACACTAACTAGACCAAAGAAAACGATAAAAAGAGACCAATATATCAAAGAAAACGGAGAACATTGTACTCTTCAACGCAGCATCTGGCCTTCGAGAGAGAGATAATGTCCCTCTTCCTCTGAGAGAGAGAGAGAGAGAGAGAGAGAGAGAGAGAGAGAGAGAGAGAGAGAGAGAGAGAGAGAGAGAGAGAGAGAGAGAGAGAGAGAGAGAGAGAAAGTAAGTGAGAGAGAGAGAGACAGAGAGAGAGAGTGAGATAGATAGATAGATAGATAGAGAGAGAGAGAGATAGAGAGAGAGAGAGAGAGAAAGAGAGAGAGAAAGAGAGAGATAGAGAGAGAGAGAAAGAGATTGAGAGTGAGAAGGCGAATTCCATTTGGAACTTGAGAGTGCATCTTTTAATAACTATTCGTATTATGTAAATTACTTGAATATTTCTATATCTCAGATTTCTTGATAGTAGGATTAAATGTACTTATAAGATAAAGTCAAATTATAGTAAGATAATTGTACCCATAATTGCAGATCATTAAAATAATAATATAATATCAGTTACAACAACAATTACAAGCATCACAGTCATGATATTATTTCTCACATCTAATCATCACATCTTACTATATATATATATATATATATATATATATATATATATATATATATATATATATATATATATATATATATATATATATATATATATATATATATATATATATGTATATATATATATATATATATATATATATATATATATATATATATATATATAATATATATATATATATAATCAATACCAATAAACATGAAAATAAAGACAAAAAAATACAGCAAACACCAGTAACATTGGTGATTTCAACACGTTCCTAGATAGTAATCCAGGAAGTGATTCTCAGTCCGTGGTCACTCGGGGTCCACAAAGGGCAACAGCGGGTTAAAGGAACTGCTCGAAGCCACCATATGTCATGTGGCAGATGGTACGCTCTCTAGCCCTTAGATTATGTTTGGGGGAGTATGGAATAGTGGGAGGAAGTCAGAATGATCTATTTAGCTATCTCTCTCTCTCTCTCTCTCTCTCTCTCTCTCTCTCACTCTCTCTCTCTCTAAACACACACTTAAAAGAAAAGTATGTCTAAGATACAATAACCTCAGAAAAAAGAAATGATAAATATTGAAATGAAAGTTTGTTTTCAGATATATTTAGACTTTTGTGGTGAAATTATGTGGAAACATATAATGATTATTATTAGATAATTATTATATTAATGATGAAATTAATTATGAAAATTAATAGTCTCATGAGAATCAAAGTGACTATAAGAAAACAATCTTTTTAATGAGAATTATTGTAATAACATGAAAAGATGTAAATGAGAGCAAATCTCTTGTTTTTAGCTATATCTGGACTTTTCGTGGGAGAAAGTGTGGAAAACATATGATAATTATTGTCAGGATAATTTCTCTTGAAAATGAAATCATTCTTGGAAAACAATGATAATCTAAGAAAAAAAATATAACGATAATTTTTCAGATAACATAAAGATATGAAAAGATAGGCAAACGCATGTTTTTTAGCTGTATTCGGACTTTGATAATATGTGAATGAATTATAATAATTATTATCAGGATCTGTGGCTTGGCCCGATCTGCCCCTCTCTCCTGTTTCTTTTTTCTTCCCCGCGCTCCGCTCCCACAACACTTGGAATTTCGAGAAGAATATGAACTGAAGCGAAACCGCAACTACTAGGGTAAAATGGACTCAAAGGTGATATTGAACATATGTAGAACAGAAAACAGTGTAAAAGGCTGGAACATAAGAATTGAGAAGGGCTGGGGATATACGAGTAAAAACGATCAGCTTCCGATAATAATAAAAAATTGAGAACAATAAAAACCTGCCTGGTCTTTTAAGAGATAACAATAAGAAAAATAAAGAAACAACCTAATATACAAACTCACCGATATAAATCAAATAACAAATCTCATCATAAAATAAAAACACGAAAAAAGATAAATCAGTTGCGCCTCCTGTCAGGTTGCGCAAAGAGTTTTCTTTGGAGTAGGGTACTATGCGAAATCTTACTGCCATCGTCTTCTTCCTGACTCACAGGTCGACGTTCTAGCCACACTGCGTGAAAACGACAGTACACACCGGCGGGTGTCTAGAAATCGAAGTAGTGATCGCTGCGAGATGTACTGTGGTCCACTAAAATCGACGCTAGGCTAACCTCTACATCTCATGTATCTCTAGTATCGATTGTAGGTTGCAGTGCTTATCTATTGTGTTTATATTGTGCCGCATTTGTACTTGTATAAAGTATAATATGTTATGACGTAATGTACTTTTATTGACGTAATAACTTGTTTAGACATAATCGCCAACCTTAGTCTGTGTAAAGAGTAGTAAATCTACCTAGAAATCATACCTTTCACGTATTGGTGTAGCAATAGAAATTCTACATTCACAGATACTCTAGTTAAGAGTATATAGGTAATTTCCATGGATTCAATCCTCTTAATAGATAGTTTGGGGATTAGGAGCCGGGATTCTCATAATGAGGTCCCGAGTTCGAGTCACGGTCAGAGACGTATATTTGTATTTCGATATTAAAATGCGTTACTACATTCTTCCGTCTTTCATTTACACAACCACACACCTACTCACATACACACACAGTAGAGGAAATATATAATAGTATGTTATTGCGTTTGTTGGTATTGTGGTGATGATGGTGAGGTGGTAGCTCGTTGTGATATCACCTTGTGTTTGGTGAATGTTTAGGTGCGCATGTTTGTTTGTGAGGATGATGTCTGGTGTGGTTGCTGATCAGTTGTTTATGCGTGTTGGGAAGTGTAGCGTATTGTA
>BOPN01006485.1:47500-50000 GCA_017312705.2 Penaeus japonicus
CCTTTCCTCACCCCCTCACCCCACCTCCACCTACTCTCTCTTCGTTTTCTCCTTCCCTGCTCCTTTCCTCCCCTCTCCGCTATCTCTTTCTCTCTTTGAGCCCTCCTGTCTCCTTCTCTATTCTACCTTATCTCCCCTTCCCCTATTCTTCCCACGCCTCACCTTCTTCCTCTACCCTCTCCCTCCCTCCGTTCCCCCTTTCTTATCTCCCCCTCTTCTCCCTTCCTTCCCTCCCTTCTCCCACCCCTACCCCCCTTGAATCTCCCTCCCTTCTCCCTTCCTCCCCCCTTCCTTATCTCTCCCCTCCTCTATTCTCCCTTCCCTTGAACCTCCCTCCCTTCTCCCTTCCTTTTCTCCCCCCCCTTCCTTATCTTCCCCCTCCCTTGAACCTCCCTCCTTTCTCCCTACCTTATCTCGCCCTCTTCCCTATTCTCCCCTCCCTCCCTTCTCCCTTCCTCTTCTCCCCCCCCCCCCTTCCTTATCTCCCCCCTCCCCAATTCTCCCTTCCTAGAATCTCCCTCCTTTCTTCCTACCTTATCATCCCCCCCCACCCCTTCCCACCTCCCTCCTCTCCTTGCTTAAGACGGCCACTCTCTCACCCGCCAATTACTACATGGTTGCTTCGCCAATTAGGCACACTCGCTGGTTTCCATTCGGTGCAGCCCATTAGAGGAGTTTTTTTCTTATTTTCTTCTTCTTCTTCTTCTGCTTTCCTTTTTCTTCTCCTTCTTCTTTGTTCTTTTTCTTCTTCATTCTCCTTCTTCTTCTTTCTTTTTATGCTTCTTTCTTCTTTCCTTTTCTTTTTCTTCTTTCTTCTTTTACTTTCTTTCTTGTTGCTCTCTTCACTATCCTTTTTCCTCCTTTCTCAATTTTCTCTTCTTTATTCTTCTTTGTTTCTGTTTCGTTTTCTTTTTCTTTTTAGTTTCATGTCGTGTCTCTTCTTCTTTCTCTTCTTCTTCTACATTTTCTGTTCTTTTTTGTATTCCTTTTCGCCTCGTTTATCTTACACTCCTCTCTTTAACTCTCTATATTTTTTGTTTCTCTTCCTCTTTTATCTCTTTTTCTTTGATTCCCTTCCTTCCTTGTATACTATCTTCTCTCTCTCTCTCTCTCTCTCTCTCTCTTTCTATCTCTCTCTCCCGTTCTCTCTATCTTTCTCTCTCTCTCTCTCTCGTTTTCTCTCTCTCTCTCTCTTCTCTCTCTCACTCACTTTCTCCCCTTTTTCCCCTCGCAGAGAACGAGAGAGAGAGAACGAAAGAGAGAGAGAGAGAGAGAGAGAGAGAGAGAGAGAGAGAGAGAGAGAGAGAGAGAGAGAGAGAGAGAGAGAGAGAGAGAGAGAGAGAGAGAGAGAGAGAGAAAGAGAGAGAGAGAGAGAACAAACAAACAAACAAACGAATCAGAAAAAAAAAGAAAAAAAACAAACAAACAAAAAACTAAACAAGCGAACAAGAAAAGAACGAGACGAAAGAGAAAGAGCGAAAGAGAATGCAAGAGAAAACCAACCCAACGAGCGAGCGAGAGAGAGAGAGCGAGCGAGAAAGAGAACGAGCGAAAGCTACACGACACCCGCCCATATTTCATCCCCTCGATAGCCGTGACACAAGAGCGGCCGAATCTACACTGTGATGAACCCGATATAAATATAAACATAATGATAACGTCGCCCATCTAGTCCGGCTCGATAGGCTCGGGGCTACGACCTTCTTCTTACTTGTTGACTCACTGTTGACTCTGGCGGGGGAGGGAGGGGGAGGAAGGGGGTGGGGGTGGGGGTGGGGGTGGGGTTGTGGTGGTGAGGGTGGTGGTGGGGAGGAAGGGGGTGGTGGTGAGGTTGTGGGGAGGAAGGGGGTGGGGGTGGTGGTGGGGGTGGTGATGGGGGTGGGGGTGGTGAGGGTGGGGGTGGTGGGGGGGAGGTGGTGGGGAGGAAGGGGGTGGGGGTGGTGATGGGGGTGGGGGTGGGGGGGGGGGTGAGGGTGGGGAGGGTGGTGGTGGGGAGGAAGGGGGTGGGGGTGGTGGTGGGGAGGGGGGAGGGGGTGGGGGTGGTGGTGGGGGTGGTGGTGGGGAGGAAGGGGGTGGGGGTGGTGGTGGGGAGGGGGAAGGGGGTGGGGGTGGTGGTGGGGGTGGTGGTGGGGAGGAAGGGGGTGGGGGTGGTGGTGGTGGGGGAAGGGTGGAGAGGTTGTGGTGGTGGTGGTGGTGGGGAGGTTGTGGTGGTGAGGGTGGTGGGGAGGTTGTGGTGATGAGGGTGGTGGTGATGGTGGGGAGGTTGTGGTGGTGAGAGTGGTGGTGGGGGATTGTGGTGATGATAGTATTGTTGGGATGGCAGTGATGGTAGTGATAGTGAGATTGTTGTGATGATAGTGATAATGGGACAGTTATGATGACAGTGATGGTGACGATAGTGAAATAGTGGTGGTAATAGTGACGATGTAAATACATGATGATAATAGTAATGATAGACAGTGATGGTGATGAGATTATGGTGATCGTGATGATGGTCAGA
>BOPN01006485.1:70000-75858 GCA_017312705.2 Penaeus japonicus
TCTCCCCCTCTCCCCTCTCCCCTTCCCGTGTCTACCCTTCCCCTGGTTGCTCTTTAGACGAAGCCGGTTTCGCTACGATTCCGTCCAGTTTGGTCTTATATTTGTTCGTTGTTCATGATATACTCGCGCGGTTGGTCACACGACTGGCCGGGGGGGAGGGGGGATGGGGGGGTTGGGGGAAGGGGGAGGAGGGGAAGGGAATGGGGGGTGATGGATGTGAGGTAGGTATAGATGTTCAATTGTTTTTTTTTTCGTTTTGGTATATGGATATTTGTTTAGTAGGCCGTGTGGCAATGACTATAGCTCTCTTTCTCTCTCTCTCTCTCTCTCCCTCTTTCTCTCTTTCACACTCTCTCCCTCTCCCTCTCTCTTTCACTTTCATACACACCCCACACACACACACACACACACACACACACACACACACACTCACATACCTCACACGTACACACACATTTTCCCCCTGCCTCCCCTCCTTCTACCCCCCTCACCCCCATCCCCCCACCCCACCCACTTCCCCCCTCCACCCCATCCCCCCCTCACCCCTTCCCCCCCATGTGCCATCTACTACCCCCCCCGGGGGGGGATTTTCTCCCATCTGGGCTTTTTGTTTGCGTAAGAAGGGGGATGGGAGGTGGGGGTTTGGGGGAGGGGGGAGGAGGAGGAGGAGGAGGAGGAGGAGGAGGAGGGGTTATATTTGGGTGGGTGGGGGGGTAGGGAGGGAGGGAAGGAAGATTGGGGTGTGAAAGATGGGTTAGGGAGGAAGGAAGGAGGGAGGGAAGGAGGGAGGGAGGGAGGGAGGGAAGGAGGAAGGGAGGGATGGAGGGAGGGATGGACAAGGGGAAAGGAAGAAAGAGGGAAAGGGAGGAAAGGTAGGACGAAAGGTGGGAAGGAAATGAGGAAAAGGAGAGAAAGGAAGGACAACATAGAAGGAGGATTGGAGGAAGAAGGGGGGCGGGGCGAAAATGGAATGAAGAAGGGAAGAACATGGACAGGAGAAAATGACTGATAAATTGAGAAATAGATAGAAAGAGACAGGCATATATAGAGATATAGAGAGACAGACATGGGCTACTTACCTCCCCCATAACAAATACAAAACAAACATCTAAACAAAAACAGACAACGAAACCTTCAACCTCATCTCCCCTTCTATCTCCATCTCCCGCTCCTTCACTCTCCCTCTCTCTCCCCTTCTCCTTCTCCCTTCCTATAATCCCTCCATCGCCTTCCACTTTTTTTCTTCCATTAAAAAAAAAAAAAAAATCATTTCTCGTGACTAACATCAGCATCCCATATTTTCCAGCTCCTTCTAGAAGGAAAAGCCACGCTGCGTGAAATGCCTTCGTCTTTAATTACAATCGTAAAGTCCTAGCTCTATGTCCACCAAGGTCAAAGGTCAAGAGTAGAGTAGGGAGTTCAGAGGTCAGGCTTTTGCAAGCTCCTCCCTTAATCTAATTTTCAAAAATGTAATTACTTTTTCGTGTAAATTGTAGCAAAGAGAACGAACGAGCGAGCGGTAAAGAGAGAGAGAGAGAGAGAGAGAGAGAGAGAGAGAGAGAGAGAGAGAGAGAGAGAGAGAGAGAGAGAGAGAGAGAGAGAGAGAGAGAGAGAGAGAGAGAGAGAGAGAGAGAGAGAGAGAGAGAGAGAGAGAGAGAGAGAGAGAGAGAGAGAGAGAGAGAGAGAGAGAGTGAGTGAGTGAGAGATAGAGAGAGAGAGATAGAGAGAGAGAAAGAGAGAGAATGAGAGATAGATATATAGATAGAGGGAGAGAGAGAGAGAGAGAGAGAGAGAGAGAGAGAGAGAGAGAGAGAGAGAGAGAGAGAGAGAGAGAGAGAGAGAGAGAGAGAGAGAGAGAGAGAGAGAGAGAGAGAGAGAGAGAGAGAGAGAGAGAGAGAAAGAGAGAGAGAGAGAGAGAGAAAGAGAGAGAGAGAACGAGAGAGAGAGAATGAAAGAAAAAGAGAGAGAAAGAAAGAAAGAGAAAGAGAAAGAAAAAGAGAGAAATAGATAGATGAACAACAACAAAAACAAAAAATCAGTAATACAGCCCATTAGAAAATGAAAAACGAAGAGACCGTATCTCCCGCGCATCGCATTGTCCGAATACGTGCATCTACATCATCACACGTTCGAGTTATTTGAGAAATGGCTTAAGTGTTTTAGATATCATCTCGGACGTAACCGCTTTTATCGTCCCTTTCATTCTTAGCGTTTTTTTTTTTTTATTATTTCGCTATTGGATATGTGTGTGTGTGTGTGTTTGTGTGGATGTTTGTTTTTTATGTGTTTGTGTGTGTGTGTGTTTCTGTGTTTGTTTGTGTGTTTGTGTGTGTGTTTGTGTGTGTGTTTGTATGTGTGTGTTGTTTTGTGTGTTGTGTGCGTGTTTATGTGTGTCTTTCTGTGTGTACTTGTCTGTATGCGTGCGTATATACTTTTGCAAGTATTTGTATGTGTACGTGTGCATTTAAATCCACTTTGTTGACATTCACATTCCGTTGCATAAATTCAACTGATTTAAACAATTAATACATTCCTTTCAACCAACCCCCACCCCCCATCCCCCCACCTACTACCCACCCACACCCCTAACCCACATCCAGGGATGATCGACGTGATCAACAAGACCGTGACATGACATGACATGACATGACGTGATCCTGTGACACGACGTGATAGACACTCTGACAGCTCCCGGGAGGTCTTACGCATCCATCAGGGAAGACAGGTGTCCCGTAGGACTCCTTAAGGATTGTCTTTGAAGGAATTCGAAAATCTTGAGATTTTTTATTTTTATTATTATTTTTTTTTTATTTTTTTTTTTAAGGAAGAGAAAATAATTTTTAAAAAATATCGAAGAAATCTGGAACATCATTTGCGATTATCAATATCAGATTATCAATATTTTTTTTCCAATAATAATAATATTGATCTGATTAAAATCATTATACAATATTATTTTCTAAACCTCTATTAACAATCTTTTGAAAATAGTGATCTAGTTATAGTTCAAGAAACCTTATGAACATTACAGGATTCATTATACTTTTTCTTGGCCTAATTATAATAATTATAAAAAAGTTATTTGAAACCCAATTATCCATGACACTGAAGACGTACGCATTGTTATGCTGAACATGCTTACCAAAATACCAAGAGGGGGAGGAGGGAGGGAGGCAGGGAGGGAGGGAGGGAGGCAGGGAGGGAGGGAGGGAGGGAGGGAGGCAGGGAGGGAAGGAGGCGATTGAGGGAGGGAGAGAGGGACGAGGAGAAGAGGTAGGGAGGAAGGGTGGATGAGGAGGGGGGAAGGAGGGGAGGAGAATTAGGGAAGGGAGGAGAGAGAGGAGGGAGAATGAAGGAGGGGGCAGGAGGAGAAATGGGGAGGGAGGGGAGAATGAGAGAGAGGAGAGATGAGAGGGGATGGATGAGGAAAATGAAGAAGGGGAGGAGGGAGAGAACAAGGAGGAGAGTGAGGAAGGAAGTGAGGGAGGAGGGGTGGATGAGGTGAGGGAAGGAAAGAAGGAAAGAGGAAAATGAGGGAGGGGGGAGTAAGTGAGTGAGCGAGTGAGTGAGTGAGGGAGTGAGTGAGTGAGGGAGGAAGGAAGGGAGTGGAGGGGAAAGAGGAGTGATTGATGGTCAGTTTGTTGGTTTGGGGGTGGGGGGGGGGGGAAGAAGAGGAAGAAAGAAGAGGAGAAGGAGGAGGAATACGAGGAGGAGAGGAGGAGAAGGAAATAGACATGGAGAAGGAAGACTAGGAGGAAAGGGAGAAGGAAGGAGGAGGAACAACCAAAAGAAGGAAGATGAATGAGAAAAAAAAAGAAAAAAAAAGTAAAAGAACGAGAGAAAGAAGGAGAAAGAGAAAGAGGAATAGGCGGAGAAGGAGAAGGAGGATAAATAGGAGGAAAAAGGGTGAGGAGCAGAGCGAAAAGTCACTCAATCCATTTTCTTTTTTTTCTTCTTCTTCTTCTTCTTTTTATCTTTATTTTTTTATTTTATTATTATTATTATTATTTTTTTTTTTGGATAGAGTATCTTTCTTCTATTCTCGTAATGATGGGAAGAAAAGATGAGACCTCAGTGTGGAATGAAGTTTGACTGACATCTGATTAGATAGACAGGTACGTTGATGAACAGACATTAGGTAGATAGATAGACAAGTAAATTGATGTTTAATAGCTGGACAGAAAGAACTTTCCGTGATAATGTTTATGGTATGTATGTGTATGCGTGTGTGTGTGTGTGTCTGTGCGTGTGTGTGTGCGTGTACGTGTGTGTGTGTGTGTGTGAGAAAGATAGATAGATAGATAGATAGATAGATAGAGAGAGAGAGAGAGAGAGAGAGAGAGAGAGAGAGAGAGAGAGAGAGAGAGAGAGAGAGAGAGAGAGAGAGAGAGAAAGAGAGAAATGCAAGAACAACGAAAATGGGTGACATCCCCCTTCTCTCCCTCCTTCTCATCCTTCTCCAACTCTTCTTCCCATCTCCCTTACCTCTTCCCCTCTTCATCCCCTCCTTTTCCTCTTCCTTCTCCACCTCTTCTTCCCTTCTCCCTCACCTCTTCCCCTCTTCATCCCCTCCTTTTCCTCTTCCTTCTCCACCTCTTCTTCCCTTCTCCCTTACCTCTTCCCCTCTTCATCCCCTCCTTTTCCTCTTCCTTCTCCTCTGTCCATCTCCCTCCATCTCCACTTCTCCCCCTCTCCACCTCCTCCTCCACCTTCCCCCCTCTCCACCTCCCTCCACCCCCACCGCTCCACCTCCTCCTTCCACCCCCACCGCTCCACCTCCTCCTCTCCTCTCCACCACCATGCGTCTTCCCTCAACACACTAGACATACAAATAAAAGGAATGACAGACAGACACAAATAGGTATCAATACTATATAACAGATTCATAGTTGATTAAAATTATAGACAAAAGTAACAGGTTTTAGAAAGGAAATTATTGGAATAAAAAAAGAAAATTAAATATGATATGAAACGCGAGGAAAAACGAGATATAGGAGAAAATGAAAAGGATAAGGGGATGGGGGATAAAGAAAGAAACAAGTGAAACAAACAAATCATATTCGACAACCCTCCATCCATCCATCCATCTATCTAATTAGCCATCTATATAAACTGCAATTCACACATCTATCTATTCTCTTTCCATCTCTACATTCATCCATCGATCTATCTATCCATGAGTTTCACCGTCTGTCTATTCCTTAATCTATCAATGCTTTTATCTATCAACTTATTTATTCCTTAATCTATCAATGACCTTATCTATCAACTTATTCTTAGACCATCTATCTATTCATCCATCGACCTATCTATTATTTCATCCATCTATCTATCTATCCATGGGTTTCACCGTCTATTCCTTTATCTATCAACTTATTCTTATACCATCTATCTATTTATCCACCGATCTATCTACTATTTCATCCCTCTATCTATCTCTTCTTTCGTCTCTGTACAGTAACTCATAACAGAATACATAAGGACGATTTTCCCAAATCTTCAAAAAGGGAATTTCACCCTTATTGATATATGGCCAAGGTGTAATTACCTTTTTTTTCCCCATAGGCCTACCGATAAGGAATAGCATGAAGACACTAATTAAACATGATAATGAGGTAATACCTGACATGTAATTATGATGGGTAATAAGTCTCTCAGCCATCCCTTTTTGTTTGTTTGTTTGTTTGTAATAGTGATTTATAAACTCTATATAAATATTGTATATGTATTTGGTTTTATATGATTGTATAGTTATCAAGTTGATATCCATGTTTCTCTAAGTGTTATATTTTCCACTATAGCACATCTAACCTTTGTATGGTTGTATTAATACCACTACTATATACCTATAGTATTTC
>BOPN01006486.1:0-12937 GCA_017312705.2 Penaeus japonicus
ATATATATATATATATATATATATATATATATATATATATATATACGCATGGTCAGGCAGATCCTCAGCGAGACAGCCAGAAAGCTGTATGCAATGGAAGGACCTCTCGGTTGCGTGACACGGGATTTGAACTGGGAGGCAAATGTCGTAAACGTGAAAGGAACGCATAAAAGTGAACAATTCTATGACCGGCGTTAACAACGGGAATTGACAGACAGACAGACAGAAAAATGAAAAAGTGTCTAAAGAGAGTAGCTCTGCTTCTCTCCCGTCTCCCTTTGGGTATCACTGTCTGTCTGTCTGTCTGTCTGTCTTTATTGTCTGTCTGTCTGTCTGTCTGTCTGTCTCGCTCTCTCTCTCTTCCTCTGTTTTTATCTCACACTCTTTCTTTTCATTTTGTTTTTTCTTTCCTATCCTTCCCCTTCTATCTTCTTCCTTTTCCGTGTCCTCTCATTCTCTCTAAACTTTACGTTTCTATCTCACTCTCCCTCTTCTTCTCCGTCTCCCCTCACGCTTTCTCTTCCATCCCCCCTCTTTCCTCTTCTCCCTCTCTCTGCCCTCTTCCTCTCAATCACTCCTCTCTCTCTTTCTTCCCTTTCCCTCCCTATTTTCCTTCTTCTTCTCCCTCTCCCCTCCCCTCTTTCTTCCTTCTCTTTCCCCCTCCCCCTTCCCTCTATTCCTTCTTTCCCTCTTCCATTCCTCTTTCTCTCCTCTTATTCTCCATCTTCCCTCTTCCTCTCTTCCTACCATCTCTCCTCCCCTTCCCCTCCCTCCCCCTCTTTACTCTTCTTCTCCCTCTCCCCTCCCATCCCCCCTTCCCTCTTCTCCTCTCTTTTTCTTTCTTCCTTCTCCCCTCCTTCTCTCTCCCCCTCATCCTCCCCCATTTTCTTCTCCATCTTCCTTCCCCCTCTTTCCCCCTTCCCCCCCTCTTCTCCCTCTCCCATCCCCTTCTCATTCTTCCTTCTTTCTCCACCTCTCTCTCTTCCCTCTTCTTCTCCTTCCGTGTCCTTCTCCCTTTCCCTTTGTTCCATCTCCCCTCCCTTTTTTGCCCCTCCTCCTTCCTCTCCCCCTTCCTTTCTTCCTCCCCCCGCCCCCTCTTCCCTAATCTTATCCCTCTATCTTCTTCCCTCTCCTCCTTTCCTTCACCCTCTCCATCTCCCTCTCCCTCTTTCCCTCTTCATCTCCCTCTCCCTCTTTCCCTCTTTATCTCCCTCTTCCTCTTCTTCTTCTTCCTCTCTCTCAGTCTACCTCCCCCTCCCCTCTCTCTCAACCAATCCCTCACGTCTCGTCACATTTCTATTATTTCTCCCTAAGCAACATGGTAATTAGAGTATGACCCGGAGAACCGAGGTTGTCGTGATTTCATCGAAAGTTTCCCTGAAAAGTTGCGGATTCCATTAGGCAAAGTTTAGATAGGTTTGGATGCATTATCTTGACCCAATGATTTTGGACCGAATTTCTCGTACTGGATGGGAGGCAAAAATATGAGGGTAATTTTGATATGGGAGAATTTTGGATGTCTTTTTTTTTTTGGGGGGGGGGTGTGGGGGGGGGGGGATGGAATTAATGTGAGAAGGTATAAGAAAAATGATGAGGGAAGGTGATTTAATGAAATCATGGAGGGTATGGATAATCGTTAGAATTAATTACTTCATTATAAAACTTGGAGATACTTTGATAACTCTACGGAGTTGGCTCGTCGGATTTCACTTATTTTTTCTTGCCAATTCGATATTTTAATTTCAATCTTAATCACTTGATTCCGGGTAGATGTTATAATATTATACATCCAACTATTAAATGTTTATTCGTAAAATGATACCGAATAAGATATTTGACCACAACAAAATTATTTCCTGATTTTTTTTTTTTTTTTACGATTCAACATAAGAAAAATGTATGTTATGAATTGTAAGAATCCATAGCCGTTCTACTAATTCTAACATACAGGTCGTTCACCAGCGAGAAGATAATCCAGAAGGAATCACTGCATAAAACAGTAGTTAATAATGAAAAAAATAGGCCTATATAAGGTTTTCGATGAATCAATAGATTCCAATTAGATGATTAATAACCACTCATCAATAATGCAAATCAAATCAGGGAGATGTTCCTTAATCTGATCTCTAAAAAGAATGTAAACCAGGAAATGCTGTTTTATGCATACGTATGTCCAAAACAGAGCCTTCGTTACTATGTATTTACATTACTATTCAAAAGAAATCTACCTTAGCACATACTACATTTCGTTGTTTAGATGGAATTCTAAAGTCAAGTGAACATATAAGATTAGTCTATATGAATCAATTACAAAAAAAGTGTTGAATATGACTTTTATTAAGTGGCTACAGACGACTTTCACAGAAGAAAAGTAAATGAGTCCAAAGTGAATCTCGGGAAATGATCAGTTAGTTTCAATATGTTCATTAGCATCATTCACTTTTCGTATATCCTGTCCTAATCAGCGCAATTCTATTACCAAGCGGAAAACAGCGGCAATAAGGTCGATCGTGTGGCAAGTCGGTGGTGGACTTTGACCCTTGTAAACCCACGCAGCAACAACCTTCGAGAGGCTTAGCATGTCAGCCAGACTAGCAATGCTATTGGAGGGCAACAGGAAGAGGGAACGGAGGGGAATGATAAACAGTGTGTGGGGAAGGGAAAGGGGGATAAATGTAAGCTCCTTCCCCATACCCTCTCTCACTTTCTCCACTCCCCTCTCTCTCTCCCTCTGCCCTTTTCTCACTCTCTCGCACTTTCCCTTAACCTTTCTTTTCATTTCGACTTTTCAACATCTGCCTGTATCGCATACTACGACCAATGGGAAATTGAGAAAAAGAAAATGAACGAAGAGTGAGAGAAAGAGAGAAAGAGCGAGCGAGAGAGAGAAAGAGAAAGAGAGAGAGAGAGAGAGAGAGATAGGAAGATAGATAGATAAGAGAGAGAGTTAGAAAGAGAGAGAAGGAGAGAGATAGAGAGTATGTGTGTGTGTTGAGTGTGAGAAAGAGAGAGAGAGAGAGAGAGAGAGAGAGAGAGATAGAAAGAGAGAGAAGGGGAGAGAGAGAGAGAGAGGGAAAGAAACAGAGAGACAGAGGCAAACAGAGCCAGACAGAGCCAAACAGAGCCAGACAGAGCCAGTCAACCGAATAAACAGAGAAAAGGAAAAGAGAAGCTTGTCAACTTGGATGCCATTCGTCCATTACTTATTTACCTTTAAGAGGATGTAGGGTCGAAACAGACCATCGCTCGCCGCGTTCGAGCAACACAATCCAGGACTCCGTATGCTCGACAATCCGCTTAACAGAGAGGCTTATAGGCTCGGGTCCCGTAGTGATGAAGGTAAAGGAATTGTTTACTGCGAAGTGTGTGTGTCCGCTCTGTCTATACAAGGACTGTGTATTTGTCACTGTGTTTGTTTCGGCGTGTCTTGTCGTTTTAATTGTTCTGCTCTTGTCTTTTCTGCTTTGCTTTTACAAGCATATCTATATATTCAGTAATTTTTTTGGGGGGTCTGTGTGTGTATATATCTGCTTGTTTCAAGTCTTTCTCTCTCTACCCCCCCCCCCCCTCTCTCTTTCTCTCTCCCTCCCTCTCTATTTCTCACTTTCTTTCAAGTCTTTATAGATTTTCCCTTTCTTTCTCTGTTTCCTGTCCTCCTTCCGTTTCTCCACCTCTCCTAATCTATTCTATTTCCTTCTTTCTCTTTCTCACTCACTCTCTCTCTCTCTCTCTCTCCCTCCCTCACCCTCGCCTCCTCCCTTACCCTCTTTTCCCCTCACCGTCTCCTTCCTTCTTCCCTCTCTCTCTCTCCCTTATCCCTCCCCCCCTCTCTCTTGTTCCCTCTCTCTCTCCCTCCCTCAATCCTCCCCCACCCACTCTTTCTCTCTCCCCGATTTATCCGGCCATTCGTATTGGCTCGCCTAAATAGACTCCAAAAGGGTATTCTCGGCGGCCGGACAGAACAAAGGGGAGAGGAAGGTGAGGGGAATTTATTCATGCTTCCTCAACTGCAAGCGACAAACTCTAAGGAACGGAATTCAGGAGGGAAGAGAGGAGGGAGAGGTAGGAGGCGAAGGGGGAGGGAGAGGGAGAGGGGAAGGGGAGGGAGAGGGGATGGTAAGAGGGGGAGGGAGGAGATGGTAAGAGGGGGAGGGAGAAGGGGAGGGGGAGGGAGAGGGGGAGGGGGAGGAAGGGGGAAGGGGAGGGCGTAAGAAGGGGGTAAGAGGTAATAGCGGGGCGAGGGGGAAAGATGGAGAGGGAGAGGGGAGGAGTAGTAAGAGAGATAGAGGTAGAGTAAGAGGGACAGGGGAGGGAAGGGAAAGGGAGAGGGAAAGGGACAGTGGGACAGGGAGGGAGACGATAGGAGAGAGAAAGAGAGAGAGAGAGAGAGAGAGAGAGAGAGAGAGAGAGAGAGAGAGAGAAAGAGAGATAGAGGGACAGGGAGAAGGAGGGAGAGAGAGGGAGGGAAGTGGGGAGAGGGAAAGAGATACAGATATATAGAGGGACAGGCAAATAGATATAGAGAAAAAAAGACAAATAAATAGATAGACGAAATGATACAGAGATAGAGAGAAAGAACTAGAGAGGGGGATCAGATGAAAAGAAAAGTCAAGGGTAGTAATATTTGTGCCGCGTTATTGAGCTATGGGCCAAACCTGATCAGGTCACCAAGGTCCAAACTCAAAGATCTCGATAGAGTCGAAAGCCCCAATACTAAGACAAAGGGAAATCGACCATCACACCGTCCGTTCCTTAGCCTTATGATCCCTCAAACGAAATATGCAGAGAACGCCATCTCTTGTTAATAAAACTAACTATATTTGCTATGGGTACACTGTGTCCAACCGAGCGTTCTTGTAATATGAGTCCTGAGAACTTTTATATGTATATAAAAAAAGAAAAGAACAAAAAAGAAAAGCAAAAAAAGGAGAAAACAAAAAGAAAGAAAAATAGTAAAAAGAAAATCAAAAGAAGTAAAACGAATATGAGAAAGAAGATAAAAGAAAAAAGAGAACGAATGATGAAATGAAGTGTTTCTTGAAGTGTCATTCCTTGGGCGATATCTCCTTGGGGAAAAAAAAGAAATCTATTCATCTCTCTCTTTGGGGGGAAATATTAATTCATCCCCTCCCTAGTAAAAAAAAATATATCTATTTCCTCCCCTCCTAAGGAAAAATATATCTTTCGATCCCTTTCTAAGGAAAATGTATCTTTTCACTATCCTCCATGATGAAAAAAAAAAAAAAAAAAAATCCGCCCCCTTATAAAAACTATATCTCTTTGCTCCCCTTCTAAGAAAATATATCTATTACACCCTCCCCCCCTCTTCTAAGGAAGATATATTTATCCACTACCTCTTCCTCTCTCAGATGCGGTGAACAATCAATAAATTTTCCTTTCTTATGATCCGAAGGTAATCAGAGCTTAATTAATTATAAGTGTGATGATTTGGTGATTACGCGATAGAGATATGACCCTTCGGTAATTAGTCCAGGGTCAATAAATTATCAATGCGACTTGCCATTATCATTTATATATTAGTTTAATATCATGAATATCTGACCCATTTGTCAGGATTCTGTCATTTGCAAACGGAGTTCTGGTGTTTTTTTTTAAAATATACAGGAATGTCTGACTGATATTTCAATAAAAAATTAAAAGGGTGAAAATGATATCATGCAACTGGCGGATATACATGACAGGTATGGCTGTTACCTTGTTTAATTTTGAATCAGTTTGATTCTACATTTTTTTTGTTAGTTGAGATACTTTGTGAATTGAACAGATATATGTATATATATATATATATATATATATATATATATATATATATATATATATATATACATATATATATATATGTGTGTGTGTGTTTGTGTGTGTGTGTGTGTGTGTGTGTATATATATATATATATATATATATATATATATATATATATATATATATATATATATATATATATATACATATTTGTATATGCATATATACATACGTACATACATTCATACATACACATACATTTTTGTATAAGCATATATACCTACGTACATACGTGCATTTATACATAGATACATACATACACATATACATACAAACAATACCTAAGAAACATAACCAAATGGATTTTAGTTAAAAATTCAAGCGCCCTTCTATGTTTTTTTCTTTGCAACAATTATATAAGATAGAATCTATTTCATTGCAACCTGATAATAACCTGGAGTTCGTGTTTATTCTCTGCCACAGAGTGAGTATTTCGTCTTTAGTATGACCATTAAACACAGACAGATTGTCCTCCTTCCCCGACCTCCCCCGTCTCCCCCCTCCCGTTTCCTCCCCACTCCACACGTTTCCTCCCCCTCCCCCTCCCTCGTCTCCACCTCCTCCCCCGTCTTTTCACCATCACCCTCCCCTCCCCCACCCCCTTCTCATCCCACCTCCCCACGTCTTCTCACCAAGCCTCTCCCCCTCCACCTCCTCCCTCTCTTCCTACTGGCTAATTAACAAGTCTTGAACAAGTTGCCAATTAATCGAACAGTTAAAAGACATCTTATTCTGAGTAGTGTTCTTCCGATAGAATGTACTGTTATAAGACTCAATGAGAGGATTTTGAGTGCTATTATAGATAACCATTGAATCTGTTTATACGATAAATGGTATGCATGTTTAGGTGTGTGCTTTCAAAAAAAAAAAAAAAAAAAAAAGTATACACAGTACATGTATATATGTATATATATATACATATATATATATGTATATATATGTATATGTATATATATATATATATATATATATATATATATATATATATATATATATATATATATATATATATATATATATATATATATATATATGTATACATATACCAACATATACAGAAAGTACATGTAAAACATATACATAATTCTCATCTTCCTGCCGTTCCTACTCGTCTTCCTCCTCCTTCCCCTTCCTCCCCTTTCACCCCCCTTTTTCCTCTTCCTCCTTCCCCCCCCTCCATCCTCACCATGTCCCCTTTTTCCTCTTGTCCCTCCTCCTCCACCTCCTCACCCTCTTCCTCCATCTACCCCATCCATATCTTCCTCCATTTACTCATCCTCCTTTATCTCTTCCTCACTCTCCTTCCAATGTCTCTTTCTCTCGACCTCCCTTCCGCAACCTCTCCTTCTCCCTCCCTCCCTCCTCTTCCTCCCTCCCTGCTTCCCTCCCCCACCAGCCGTCTCCCCTCTCGCACGAAGGAGAAGAAAACGCCCCGCCGACAAGGCTGGTAATTAGCAGGTTTAATTAATGAGGTCTGAAAGAAGAAAAGGAAACGTAAAGATGGTTCCTCCTACTCATATTCCCCGGGCAAGACTTCCCAAACGCTCCATGTAAAAGGCGTTGCTTATTCCTAATCTGTATGCCACCTTCTACTTCCTCTTTCTTTCTCCTCTTCTCTTTTTCTCCTCTCCTCCCTTATTGACGTTTGTTTTTTGTACGCATTTCCTGTCGTCTTTTTTTGCTGTTGTTGTTGTTGTTGTCATTGTCTAAGTTTGTTTGTTTAATTAGTCATCTCGTCCAAGTTTGAGCGGAGGCTTCAACTTATCATCAAACGTGAACTTTAAGTTGACATGTCGGGAGCGATCAACATGTACACACTTAAAGTCACGTAGATACATACACAGTCGTATACTTGAGTGTGTGCTATGTCCTTGTCTGCTTATTCAAACAAAAAAGGACGATTCGTTAATTTATGCTTTCTCTCTCTCTCTCTCTCTCTCTTTCTCTCTCTTGAAAATAAAAGTTAGTGTTGCAGGTTCTAGTTTTTTTTTTATTTTTTATTTTTTGTTTTCTTCTTCTTCTTCTATCCATGGCTATATGTTGATATGTTTTCTGATATGCAATAAATCTTGATTACCTATAGATGTGGATAATGTGCATTTCACAGTTAATATGCATACACACATTTACAAGCAGCACACACTCACACCAACACACACACACACACGCGCGCGCGCACACATACCCCGCAATATATAGCCACTTGCACAAAAATTATCCACTTACCTAATCATACGCAAGCACACACCTACATATCCACTCACCGCAGATATCCATTCTCCTTTTTTTTCTCTCTCGCTCTCTCTCTCTCTTTTCCCTACCATCTCTCTCTCCCTTTTCCTTTCTTCCCCCTCCTCTCTCTCTCTTTTTCTCTGTCTCTATCTCCCTCTCCCCCTCTCTTTCTCTTTTCCCTTTCTCCCCCCTCTCTTTCTCCCCTCGTCCCTCTCTCTTTCTCTCTCTCTCTCTCTTTCTCTCCCTCCCAAACACTCTCAAGACAAACACAAGAATGAATGAACGGGAAAGCAGCGGTTACAAATATTTACAAACACTTAAGGGAAAACGAGTTACTTGAACTTAAACATTAAGTGTGTTTGGCTTTAACCCTTTACTCTGATGTTATTATCGCTTCCCGTGCTTGTGTTTCTTTGTTTGCCTCTTTCTCTTCCGTGATATTTTGAGAAATATGGGTGGGTGGCGGAGGAGGGGGGGGGGGGTGAGATTGATGGTACTATGTATATTATGATTTTTGAGATTCTCTTTTTCCCCTAACTCCTTTCTTTCTTTCTGCCGTTTCTCTCTCTTTCTCTTCTCTCTCCCCCTCCCTTCCCCCTCTCTCAAACCCCTCCACACCATCCCCCCCCCCTCTCAAACCCTTCACATACCCTCATCCCTCTCCCCTCATTCCCTTCCCCTCTCCCCACCCTTCCTCCCCCCTCCGTCTCCCAATCCCTTTCCCTCCTCACCCTTCCCCCTCCCCACCTTACATGCTCCCCTTCCCCTCCCCACCCTTCTCCCTCCTCACCAACCCCTTATTCCCTTCCCTCCTCCCCCTCCCCTTATCCCCTTCCCTCCTCCCCCTCCTCTTATCCCCTTCCCTAACCCCGCCTTTTCTACTCCCCTCCCCCTCTCCCCTAACCCTCCCTACCCTATCACCTACCCCCCCCCCCCCATCCAAGCTACGTGTCCGCCCATTTGAGGCTTTTATCGGCTCTGTAGGATTACCAGAAGGGATGCGATTGGCTGAACTGAGGCTATGAACGGCTTGGCTGGCCTGTGGGAGGGGGTTCGTCGCCCCCTTTCCTCCCTCTGTTTAATTTGAGGGGTAAATTTTCCGAATAACGCCGCGTCACTAAATACAACAAAAGTGGTATTGATGGATTCCTCTCAGCCTCTACTATTCATATATAGTGGAAATAATGCGCGCTTCCACCCCTGGACCCCACAATCTGGGTTCCGATAGTAAGGGAGGGCATGAAGTTGATCAGGGAAATTGCGGGGTAAAATATGAATTCCGGCCATATTTCGTTTGCAAAATCTTAACCCAATTACCTACCTAACTTTGCCTAGTTTTGAAGTTAGCCCTAGCCAAGGGGAGGTTTCGCCCCCCCTCCTTTTTAAGGAACTACGTGCTACTTCGGTACATATTTCGTATGCAAAAGCTTAACCCAATTACCTACCTCAGTTTTGAAGACAGTCTTTGCCAAGAGGGGGCTACGCCCCCCTGTGAACCGCCCCTATTCAGGGCACTTCGTGATACTTATGATACGTAATTAGTTCTATAGATGAAAATGTCGACCACTAATAACCTTCACACTGCGCCATGATGACAGCAACTGAGTCTTCGTCTCATATATTCCTCAGGATAGGAAACTAGGACCGATAATGACGCGACCACTCAATAGAGGGCACTCTATAATTATACTGTAAACAATGGGGAATATTGCGCCATCTATCGAGAGAACATAACAGCACATGCAGGTAATTCATTGGGGGTGTCCAGTTTGTCGCTAGCCGTAAATACGTAAACACAGCCATGTTTGAATTTCAAGGCGAGGATGGTGGTTTTCGGGGTATTTTGCATAAGGTATGTTGCACAAAGTGCCCTGAATAGGGTAGGTCCAGGTGGGGGCATAGGCCATAGGGAGAAATCACGGACTATGTCAACTATATGAGTAGTAGGAGGAAAGAAAATTCCATTGTTACCACTTACCCATGCTTTTGATACTTCATTTATACAAATTTTCAAAATAGCCAAAAAGAGAAAACCAAGGAAAAAAAGTAAAAAGAAACTCGCCCTTGTCTGTAAATTCTTACAACATTCTTCAACACAAGTGATGATAAACAGATTTTCTAACAATCTAGTACCAATATTGCTGGGTATAGCAGTCATTCACATTTATGATAAAAACTTGTCCACAATATTTACAATAAATCAATGCCATGCCATCTTTTTACTCATGAATATTTAATTACAATAGAAATAGATAGATAGATAGATATAGATATAAAGAGAGATAGATATACATAGATACATAAATGCATAGATACATAGATAGATTGACAGATATAAATGTAGATAAATAGATAGAGAGCGAGAGAGAGAGTGAGAGGGGGGGATCACATAAACAACCCTTTTACCCCTGGAAGCGCAAACATACAAAGAAGAATAAACATAGATATAAGGAACTCTCCGACATCAATAAAGTATGACAGTACCGGTCACCATAATGGGTATTTAATGCTGAAAGTAGAGCTAAGTTGAGATTGAATTACGACCACTTTGGTTTATGTCAATTCTGGCGTACAGGCTCTCTATTCATCATCTTTAGTATTTAGTAAAGCTCCTACAGACACATACACACGCGCGCGCGCACACACACACACACACACACACATATATGTAAATATATATAAATATATGTATATGTATATGTATATATACATATATATATGTATATATATACATATACATACATACATATATATATATATATATATATATATATATATATATATATATATATATATATATATATATAAATGTGTGTATATATACACCCACAAATTTATGGTATGCTATTTTTTTTTTTTTTTTCATCAGTAATGCATAAGATGCAGTAAATGCAGCTCATGTTATTTCGAGTAAACTATACACGCAGCGCTTTCAACATATATATATATATATATATATATATATATATATATATATATACATATGTACATATATACACATATACATATCTACATATATACACATATAAATAGCGACACAGCCCTTTATTGAACATAAGATGAACATGACTGAATTGTATTGAGGGGGGGCGTGTACACTCCTGCATAATCATTGCACGAAAGCCTCTGAAATCCCATATTGATAATGTATACTTGATCTATTTGATATTAATTTCCTAATGGCTACTGTCATTATTAATGGAAGTACGAGTATATTCAGATATATATTAATGTTATCAATTTATTATCAGCTCAGCTAGATAATAACGGCAATGTCATGAATATTTTTTTAAGTTAGCCATTCAAAGATATAAAAACGTCTATAAAACACTGTACTGCACTGATTTAATCCACTTTATGTCTTTCTCCATCACTGATGATTCAATTAAAGATGATGGTGACAGGGCAATGATATAGTGAAGCTGGACATGAATTCAGGTATAAAAAAACAGTGATCTTTTTTAGCTTAGTCTACCCAATTACGATCAGCGTGTTATATAATTTTTTTTTTTGTAATTCATTTCATATGTTAATAAATTGTTACTTGATATGACTTTCGGGTGTCTAGTTCTACCATGGCTTGTTCGTCAGGTCAGGTCATGCACAAGCAACTTCTCTATTATCAACAACAAAATCCTAAACCCACCAAGACCAAAAAAAAAAAAAAAAAAAAAAAAGGAGATTGACTTCTGTTCCTTGTCCAGTAACCGCTCCTCACTTGACTCTTCGTTACATATTTATTTAAATTCCTGTATTCCCCGCCGACGCAGCTACGTGGGAATGGTTGCGTTTTGATGGCAGTCGATGTCATTCCATGATGCATGATGCAACTTCCTTTACAGACTCTCGAAGTTAATTTATGTTTCATGCAGTGCTCGTGTTAGTTAGTCGTCTTAAATATTTTGAGTGAAATATATATTTTTTTTTATCTTACTGTATAGGAAACGGAATAGGATCCTCACACACACTGCAGTTATGACACTCACCCATACAGTATCTATTTCCAGTTATGCAGTATGTCACTATTCGATTCTTGATAAAGTCATGCTCCTTATCACAGCTCTTTCTCTCTCTCTCTCTCTTTCTTTCTCTCTCTCTCTCTCTCCCTCCCCACCCTTCTCTCTTTCTCTCTCTCTCCTCTCTCTCACCCTCTCCCTCCCCCCCCTCTCTCTCTTTCTCTCTCTCTCTCTCTATCTATCTATCTATCTATCTCTCACACACACTCTCTCTCCTTCCCCCTTTCCAGTTTCATCGAACTGACATGACTTATATCATTCCTCAGAGTATACATCACCTCATCGCATCACCTCAAATGTATCTGTTTTAGCGTGCGTTCTCGGGGGTCGTAACTCCTTCAGATACCCCACCGGATGCCCTTTCTGAGACGACCTCCTGTCACCGTCGACCCGAATACCCAAGGATGCTCCAGGACTGGCCAGGAATTGTGGACTACTTACATGCTACTCGTCCGTTGATTCTGTGTCCTCGGTAGTAGTCTTGTGGTTGGGGTTGTAGTGTTTGCTTGAGGAGTGGTCTTTGTTGAGATATATTGAAAGCTTGATTTTGTAGTTATTCGTTGATATAGTTGATAGAGGGACATTGAGTGCATGGAGACGATTGTACGAAACATTCATTTCGGTCTATCTCTCTATATCTCTCTCAATATATCTGTATATGTATATAGATAGATAGATAGATAGATAGATAGATAGATAGATAGATAGATAGAGTGAGAGAGAGAAATTCATTCAAACGAACACATACAAAAAAAAAAGAAAAAAAAAAAAAAAAGACTACCCTCATATACATATATATTCCCTAGCCAATATACATACCAAAAGTCACTTACAAGAAGATAAAGAACAGAGAATATAGAAGAGGAAT
>BOPN01006486.1:31656-59156 GCA_017312705.2 Penaeus japonicus
ACGAAAAGAAAGAAAAAGCCAGAGAGAATGAAAGGGAGAAACAGAGAAATATATATAAAGAAAGTGAGGAACCGAGAGAGAGAGAGAGATAAATAGATAGATAGATAGAGAAAGTAAGAATGAGAGAGAGATAAAGAAAGTAAGCAAGAGAAAGAGAGTGAGAAATAGGAATGAGATCACACAGAGGCAAATCGGAGTGGCATTTCTGATGGGATATAATGACATTTACTCCTATCTATAGATAATAAGGCTTTACTACGTGCAGATTGTACACTCAGTGTCTTGGAGAGAGAGAAAAAAAATGGTAGGGCTCTATAAGTATCAATAGATTAAATATTTTTTTTTTTAATTAATTCTCAATTAAACGAAAAGATGAATAAAAACGTATCCTTTTCCTCTTATATATATATATATATATATATATATATATATATATATATATATATATATATATATATATATATAGAGAGAGAGAGAGAGAGAGAGAGAGAGAGAGAGAGAGAGAGAGAGAGAGAGAGAGAGGCTTTCTTCAAGTATGGAAATAACAATCCTGGGGAAGTCTTGCGGATATGTATTTTAAGACTAATTATTTTTTCTTACCGGGAATTCCTCACTGAGATCACGTCTTAAGTGCAGTTTGATTAAATAATAATTATAATCCACGAGCACTGAAGAGATCTGCTGAATGTCCTCTTTGTGATGAGTTTATTTTCTAAAGGACGAGTCTCTTCTCCCTCCCCCCTCCCCCCTCCTCCCTTCTTATTCTCCTCCTCCCATCTTTCTCCCTTTCTTTCCTCCTCCCTCCCCACCTTCTTATTCTCCTTTCATATTTCTGCCTTTGTTTCCTCCTCCTTCTATTTCCCTCTTCCCTCTCCCTTTCTTATTCTCCTCCTCCCATCTTTCTCCCTTTCTTTCCTCCTCCTTCTATCTCCCTCCTCCATCCCCTTTTCTTATTCTCCTCCTCCCATCTTTCTCCCTTTCTTTCCTCCTCCTTCTATCTTCCTCCACCCTCCCTCCCTTCTTACCCCTTTTCTCCCATCTCTCTCCCATTCTTTCCTCCTCCTTCTATCGCCCTCCTCCCTCCGCCCCCCTTCTTATTCTCCTCTTGTCATCTTTCTCCCTTTCTTTCTTCCTCCTTCTATCTCCTTCCTCCCTTCCACTCTTTTTACTCTCTTTTCCTCGCTGCTCCGTACATCTTCCTTCCCACTCCTCATACATGCTTTCCTCTTTCACTCTGATTCTTCCCTCCTCCTCCTTCCCTTTTCCTTCCTCCACTCACCTCCTTCCTCCCCATGCCTCCTTCTTTCTCTTCGCTTATACCTCCCTCCACCTTTCTCTCTCTCTTTCTCTCTCTCTCTCTCTTTCTCTCACTATCCATCTATCTCTCTCTTCTTCCCTCGTCCCTCCACCTTCCCTTCCCTCTTTAAGTTCCCCTCGGTAGCTGTCCACTTCTCACCTTTAGCGAGGGGAAGGTGAGGGGGAGGGGGGGGGACCTGTTCATCGTTATTATTATTATGATTTCAAACAGCTCCCTCCACAGTGCGATCTTTCATTGGGTATTTTCCAAACAACTTTACGTGTTGTTCGAGTTTGAAAAAAAGGATTCTTGTTCTTGTAAAAAAGACAGCAGTTGTTCGAATCAAGTGCGCGGATCCCAATGCAGAACTCCAACGAACATTAACAAAGAGATACAGTATACAATATTACAGAGAGAGATAGAAAGCGGGGGGTAAGGAGAGGCAGAAAGAGAAAGAGGGAGGGAGAGTGGAGAGAGAGAGAGAGAGAGAGAGAGAGAGAGAGAGAGAGAGAGAGAGAGAGAGAGAAGAAAAAGAAGAAGAAGAGAAAGAGAGAGATAAAGAGAAAGAGAGAGAGAGAGAAAGAAAGAAAGGGAGAGATAGAGAGAGAAGAAGAAGGGAGAGAGAGAAGAAGAGAAAGAGAGAGAAAAAGAGAAAGAGAGAGAGAGAAAGAAAGAAGCAGAGATAAGACAAATCACTTGCAACAATGCTATACACTTGCGTGGAGCAGATGACCTTCCCGGTATAACAGTCGGCGGGGTCACCGAGTGTAACTTGAACTTTAAACTGTATTCATTATCAGCAGCTTAATGGCGACTAAGCAATTTAAATATGAACAGCTTTAGATTGTGAATACACTTTATCATTATCTTTGAAATACAAACTTTTTTTTTTCTTCTAATTATCTCGATGATAAGTTGTATATTAGTTTAAATATAAACTGGTGTAGCTCATCTGCACACGTCCTTTGTTTCGTTATTTTCAAATATGTTGTCCGAATTGAATTCCTTGGCTGTAGCTCGCCTGAGTTTACTGATTTAATACGAACTGCTGTACATGTGAACGGAGAAGGGAACTAACTGGCTTCTTAAGGACATGGTTTGGACAGTATTTTAATTCGACATTATTTATTTATCTTTATTACTGCTGTCATTGTTATTGTCATTATAATGGTTGTCGGTATTATTATTGTCATTATTATTATTGTCATTGTCATTATTGATATCTGTGTTATTATTACTATTATCATTATTATCATTATCTTTATTACCCTTATTATCATCCCTATCCTTATTATCACGAAACCAGTCCTATTACGTGATTTATTTTTCATTATTTTCAAACTGTTTGTCGTCAGCAAGTCGGCGGTGACTAAACAGTTCAAGGCTCAACTGCTTTAAATTATGAATGTGGAAGTGATCTTGCTTCCTATTTTTTTAAATCTTGCATTTACGTTGGTATCATTTGAAAATTTATGCGTTATTTTTCTTTTATTTTTCAGTGTAAAGATGGCTGTCTTGACTGGAGAGAAGGGACACGTTCGTCCTGTCAACAGATATGCGTAAGTAACAAAATTGGGGCATTATATATATATGTATATAAACCCACCGAGACAAAAAAAAATCACCATATTCAACCGAGATGTACATCACAACTTGCATCACACATCTAGGTTTATGTCCAAATAATCTGTCATTTCCAAGAGAAATATGAGCAATTATTTAGGCATCTCGTCCCCCATTGTCTACACACCCTCACAAAGCATGCTAGTGTTGCATCACGAATACGAACCGGTATTGTAATACATACACCGGAAAAGACCACTAAAACAGCCAGAATAATTATTTTGTCACACCAATATGTAGTTCACATTTTTTCCTAATAATGTCGATGGGATTTTGTGTACAAAGACACAATATTTGCCATGTTTCTAATAATATTAGATAAAATACGCCATTTTCCAAATATAGTTCAATACGATCTGACCTTTTTCTTAAGAGAAACACAAAAAACAATTTTTCGTACCATCAAAGACAATATTTATGACACAGAGGAACAAAAGATACACAATTTATACCAAACGCAATTCAAATGCAATCACAACATCTAGAAAATCCCCAAACACCATGATTTTATCTTTCCAGACTTTGCACGGATGGGAGAGTGAAGACACAATGTTTTGCACGATGGGCTGTGTCTACGCAGCGCAGTCTTACATACGGCAGATTGAAGGTAAACGCACTTTCTCTCGTACTCGTAAACATATTTATTCATTTTAATTACTGATATTATCATCAATATATTTATATGTTTATTGTATTGTGGTTATAGTTTATTTTTATTATTTCGTTATCGATCTTTTTTTTGTCGTTTTCACAAGGGAATGGGGCCTATGCCATTATGTTTCGGTTTGGCTGGATCTGTTTATTAAAAAAAAAGAAGTAAAGATGTAATTGCATGTCTATATATAGTAGCAGATCCTTTTTTGGAAATAATCTCCACCAAGACACCATCGCTCACACACCCCCCCACAACACCACCACTCACCACCACTCTCACTCCCCTCTCCCTCAGAGCTGATCGGCAAACCTCCGGCGCCAATGCTGGTGGGTCGGAGCGTAAGTGGTTCCAGCGTAGGCCTTCGGTGGAGCGGCGCCCCCGAGGTTGAGGACGTCAAGTACTTGGTTCAGTATCAGCAGAACAAGGGGCCTCCCGAGTGGGTCTACTACAGGCCGAGTCATCCGGTTAACGCCACGGAGATCATTGTGGAGGATCTGAAACCGTATACGAAGTACCAGGTAGGTTTGGGAGGGCGGGGGGCGGGGTTTCGAGTTGTAGTTTTGGTTTTGTGTTGTTTTGTTATCATTACCATCATTGATCATTAGTATCATTATTATTATTATCATTATTATTGTTGTTGTTGTTGTTATTTTTATATATCCGTGTGAGTCAATTAATGTTATAAAGCAAGTATGTATTTAAAAATTATATTCGTGTGACAACTAGCGTTCAAAAATGTAACAAGAATTTCCCCCTTTTCACACACTCTCTCCCCTCCCACAGTTCCGCATTGCCTGGCTGCTTCTGCCTCGCCACACGCCCATCCTCTCCAACCCGAGTTCATGGATCAGCACCCTCGCCTCCGGGCCTCCTCGCTCGCCCCCGCGGGTACGAACGAGTCCTTGAGATTGATGATATTTTGAAATGAAAAATGAAATGGAGTTTGGTTCTTGTTTTTTTCTTATTCATCACATATGTGTAATGATGAAAAAAAAAAAACGATTCGATACATGCCTATACACGCAGTCAAATACCTACAGTCATACAAACAGCATATCCACACAAAAAAACTTTTCCAAAAGACCCTCACTTCTTTTTTCCGCCTCCTTACTCCCTCATCCCCCGTGCTCTCCTATCACCCCTTCCCCACCCACATACACACACGCACTACCCACTCATAACCGACAACATTTATATCATCTAAGCCACAAACACCCTTTTCCAAAAGACCCTCCCCTCTATTTCCCCCTTTCCTACCCCTTTTCTTCCCCCTCCCCCCCCCCCCACCCCACCCCACCCCATCCTATCACGCCCACAAAAGCCCCCCCTCGCCCCCCCCCCTTCCCCCCAGCACCCACTCACAACCGACACCATCGACGTCACCAAAGCCACAACCTTCACAACATTTCTTCGACTTTTCTTCAGGAACTTCGAGCGGTCCCTCTCGATTGGTCTCGCGTGGAGGTGACGTGGGACCCACCCCTCTTCCCTGGCGGAGACCTCATCTCGTACACGCTGTATTCCAAGGATGCTGAGGGGAAGCAGGAGATGAGGGATAACATCGATGCTAATAGTGAGAGGAGGTAAGGTGATGCTTTGTTATTGTTGTTGTTGTTTTTTTTCTATTTCTATCCTCATGTTGAACCATAATACTTACTAAGATATAACGCGACGGGATTTTTTTTTTTTTTTACCGAAATTGTCTTTTCTTTTTTCTTTTTTAACCAGCAACATAACGCGATTCCTTTGCCGTATCAATAGCACGAATTTCCCCGTATCCATTGCAGATATATTCTCTCGGAATTATCGGCAAACACAACTTATATCCTGAACCTCACTTCCACCAATCACCGAGGAGAAGGACCAGCTGTTGTTGCGCAAGTGACAACGTATCCTACAGCTCCTGGTAAGATGCTTCGATATTTAGTTGTTTTTTTCTTTCTTTCTTTCTTGTTTATCTTATCTTGATCTCCATGTGTGTTCTTATTCACTGTGTCCGTGAGAAGATATTTCGGTGCTTGCTATGTTCGGTTGTATGTTTGTTTGTTTTTTCTACACTACGTACATGCCATTCGTTTGTCTTCGCGTGTGTTTCATTTCCGTAATGTCATGTGTTTCTTGAATTTGTTTTTTATATTAGTGTTCACTGTATATTTTTCTCCCCTTTTATACGTATCGCTGCATAAGTAAATCTCCAAGATGTTTATTAACTGTACACTCACGGCTAACGACTTGCGCAGTATTACCGGTTCAAGTACAGCTGTATTAACATATCGTTTTTCTTATTACAGCTGTTGACGATGGCCAGGGTTACCTGCTACTTACCTCAGGGTCAAGGATCTTAAGACTAGGACTAGATATTATGGCTGCTCCTCAACATTTATACAACGTATCGGATCACCTCAATATAACAGGTTGGTAAAACAAGATAGTTCCTTGTTAATAATTATTTACCGAAACAAGATAGGTTCTTGTTAATAATTATCTATCGAATCATAACAACACATTGGATCACATCAGCATAAGATGTTGGCATTTTTTTTTTTATGATTACATACTTAGAGTTCAAGTTGCATATTTACTTTGGTGATGCATTCTAGCAGGATATGGGTTATTTCGTACGTGGGATATATAGCTTGGTTGTACGAGGCAATTTAATATTGAATCTTTGAGGATATAATTAATAATTTTTTTAAAAAATCGTGCTTTACGTTATTCTCACCAGTATTGTTTATATACATATCTATTTATATTGTCACTTGCAGGAATGGCTGTCTACATTCCCTACGACGTGATATACATAAGTGACACAGGGGGCTCCATAACGCAGTTGATTCCATCGTCCAAGAAAGTCTACACTCTGTTAACTCAAAACCACCTACACGGCTACCCTCTAAGTCTCTCTGTCGACTGGCTCTATTATCACCTCTATTACATCGTCCACCTCGAACCTACAATGAACAACGTCTGGCAGTTATGGAGGTGTAACTTGAATGGAAAATATCCCGTGCTGATATACGGGGAACTTCACTACGAGCCGAAGCATCTGCAGGTGGACCCTTATAATGGGTAAGTTATTCATATCTTTCGTTAAGTTGGAAAAGGAAAAGCTTTAAAGTTTTAAAAGTTTTAAGTAGGAAGAAAAAAACGAATGTGGTAAGTAGGATAGTGTGGTATTACTAACAGAAACGAGGAAAATATGAAATATAAAGTGAAACGGGCTTCCATAACACACGTTTGTTTACCATGATTTCTAAGGGATAACAATATGAAACACATCAACAAATTCAGCATATAATTCCTCTAATGATCATTACCCAATGATTTATATCTTTCATCAAACCCAGATACATATGGTGGATATCCGAAGACTTGGATGGTGGTTTATATCGTCTTGATATGAATGATAACGATGAAACAAGAGAACCCGAAATTGTCTTGAGTTCGCCTGAGCTGGATTTGGGCGGCCTGGTGTTGGATCCGCCCAATTTCCAGGTCCTCGTTGCAGATCGGAAGAATAATGCAATGCTTGCTGTGTCGTTGGATGGGTTAGTATGTCTGTCTGTTTATCTTGTCATTGTTGTTTGTTGTCGCTAGTAGTAGTAGAAGTTATTGCTATTATCATTATTGCTATTATTACTACAATTTTTTTTCTTCTTTTTAGTTTTCCCTTCTTTCTCTCTCTTCCTTTCTTCTTCTTTTGTGTATTTTTCTTCTTAGTTTGTTCTTATCTTCTACTTCTTCTTAATTTTCCTCTACATCTTTACAAAACACCAGGGAAAATTGTCAAAAGGAAACACGAACCGAAATCGTCTAAAAACTTCATAACAACATCAACCAAACAACAAAACCAATTTTATCCAACCCTCCATATCGACCCTTTATTCAATTACGTCCAAATCTCCATTCTTTTATTCAATTCCAACCCAGTCCTTATTCCAATGCCACCCATGCCCTAAATCAATACCAACCATTCATCAATCGAACACCTTTTTCTTCCAGCACTTCGGTAACCAACTTGCGTGCCAACACCCAGCGCGCCTTCTTCCAACACTTAAAGTCGGTTGCACATCTGAACAGCCGCTTCTTCTGGACTGATGGCAGCGAGGTTTACACCGAAGAGCTCAATGATGGGACTTTTTACCACATCAGGTTGGTGGTGATGTGGATTAATTTCTTGATTTTCTTGCTTTTCTTTTTTTTTTTCTTTTTTTTGGTTGGATTTCGACGTTGTTGTCGTTGTTATTATTGTTGTTGTTGTTTTATTGTTATTATGTTATTATTATGAGTATTATTTTTATTATTGTTGTTATCATTATTATTATTATTATTATTATTATATTTATTATTATTAATTATTATTGTTGTTATTATAATCATTATTGTTATTATTTTCATCATCATTATCATTATTATTATTATTATCATCATCATCATCATCATCATCATCATCATCATCATCATCATCATCATCATTGTTATTGTGATTACTATTATTGTTAATATTGTCAATATTAGTTTGTTTGCCTTTCTACCTGTATTTCAAGATTGAGATAATTATTTCGATCTTAGTCTCACGTTCCATATAAATATTATTTCCATCACTATCTTCACGTATATATCATAAAACTTAAAATCGCATCAGCAATTGTTTATTTTTTACCACAAAGGCACATCAGCAAATAAAATCAACAAAGTCCACACAAAATTCTGAAATACAACAAAAAGAAAATACAAAACCCCGTCATCACGCACACACGCTTATCAGCCCTCACTTGTTTCCTCGCAGTTACGTCGTGATGAACAGTATGAAGAACACCGTCGACGTGGGAACACTCGTTGCTGTTCACGGTTCAACACAGCCTGTTCCTGTACCACTTAATCCACCCACTGACCTGCAGGCGGTGTTCACCCGTACGAGTGCTTCCTTGAGGTGGAATGCCCCAGCTTTGCCTGCGCTTATGGGTATGTTGATGGGGTAGATGGATGGCTATGTTGATGTTGAGTGGGTGTTATGTTGAAGTATGTGTTCTTGTACTTTTGTATATTTTGTCGGCTTTGTAATGTGATATAAAGTTCGATGTGTGTTAAGTTCTGTGTTAAAACAAAACAGAACGAAGAGACGTGTTGAAATATTTCATGTTGAACCCAAACAAGACGTATTCATTCCGCAATGCATGACAATCTGTCACTCTCCTCCAGGTTCCCGCGCATGGCAAATGTGGAGGTATGAAGTACACATACAGGAAGGACGGAAGACCATTTCAGATAAGAACATAACAAGGACAACATATCAGGCCCTTAATCTGAGGCCAGGGACTTTTTATATCATCAAGGTAAGAAAGTGAAGGCTGGTGTGCGTAAAGATCCTTCTTGTGGTTTGTTTATTAAATAATGAGGAGGTTATGTCTTACGGTAAGGTGGATTCTGGTGTATATGTGAGCAATATTCCTGGGTTTGGATATTGATAGGAAGTGTTCTTATTAGATGTGCCACAAAAAAAATAATTATTATAAAAAATGATTATATATATAATTGTGAGATGAATAGATATCTAAAACGGTATATATATATATATATATATATATATATATATATATATATATATATACACACACACACACACACACACACACACACACACACACACACACACACACACACACACACACACACACACACACACAAACACACACAAAGTAACAAATGTTCTCAAATTTGGACAATTTATACAAATCATTCACACCAACACACACACAATATCGACAAAAGAAACAAATCCTTTCAGAAAAAAAATACAACACTTTGTAACAGCACATTAGACAAGCAACTCACCTCTAATCCTTCAACACAGGTTCAGGCGTACTCTCTCGGAGGCAAAGGCCCTTGGAGTCGAGAATTCCGAGGCCGTACCTTAGACGCCACGCAGGACGCCCCTCAGCTGGTGTGGGCGACGGAGGACAAGATAGTCATGTCGAACCTCGTCGGGAGTGAGAGCTCGGTGCTCGTGTCTCAGGAAACGCTGCAGGTAAATAAATGGCTGCGTCAGGTCGTGTGCTTCTTGCTGTTTGTTCAATTGGTCAATGCTAGTGCTGTATATTGTTTTTATCAGCGTCATGTTCTTATCTGTTTCTATCTCTGATTCTAGACTCTCTCTTATTTGATCTCTCTTTGTTTTCATTTTTTTCTCTCTACTCTTTGTCCACTTTTTTCTCTAAATTCAAATACTGTATCTTCCTTTTATCACCACCATTTCCCTCCCTATCTCCATCTCTCTAATCTCTCTCTCTCTCACCCCGTCTCTCCCACAGGCGAAGCTCAAGGGCGAAAAGATCGTTGACCTGGCTTTTTTTCGCGACACTCTGGTTATGGCTGTGAGCAACCAGAGCGTCGTGCTGATGAACATGAGCGCCTCGACGTTCGCCGAAGTCCCCAACACCCACGGCGTCCTCTCGGTGTCTGTGGACTGGCTGACGCAGCGCCTGTTCTGGGCTAATCCTCACCGGCAGATGGTGGGTCCTTCGAGGGTGTTGGTTGCTGGTTTGTTACGTGGCGGTGGGTTAGGGTTGGAGGCTGATCGAGAGTGCGGGGGTGTGTCTCTGTGTCTGGAGATTTGTTTTGTATCTGTTTGTTTGTGTGTGTTTGTGTGTAGATTGATAGGTAGATAGATAGATAGATTTATAGAAAGATGGAAATGTAGGTGGATAGATAGATGCCGGGGTGAATATAGATATCATATCGAATATCAAATATCCGTCCCTCCCCCCCCTGATCAACCATCCAAACCTCCCTCCTCCCCAACCCTCTCTTTCAACATTTCCTCCCCCCTCCCTCCCTCCCCTCCAAAAGCCCCCTCCCCTAACCCTCCCTCCCTCCCTCCGCTCACCTCTCCACCTCCCGTCCCGCAGATCGGCTGGTCTAGCCTGCAGGGGACGTCCCAGGGGCCTCTGAACGTGGTCACAGCCGCCAGGGAGGTCCGCGTGGACGCCTTGCACGGGCGCCTCTTCTGGACGACGCCCCACGCCCTCCTCGTCTCGTCCCTGGCCGGAAGGAACGTCACGACCATCCACCAGGAGGGCATCTTCAGCGGAAAGCAAGGTAAGGAGATTTATTTGTGTATTTGGCTATTTATCTATCGGTTTATTTATGTTTAATTTGTTTATATATTTATCTGATGATCTCTTGATTCAGTTATTTATTTGTCTATTTTTTTATGAATTTATATGTTTATAGTCTTTATTTCCTCTTTTTAGTTCTTGTATATAGAGATATATGCTGTTACTACTAATATTACATCATTTTCTAAAGCTCATTCATCATTATTATCATATTATCATCTTTATTGCTAAGATAAGAATCTTAGCAATCCTTCCTATCATCGATGTCAAATCACTCGATATTATTTCCGACACACCGTTTTATCAGAATGAAATTATCTGTTTTTCAGTGTATGGTCTGACAGTCGACACCTTCGGAGCGCGTATTTGGTGGATCGTCCGAGACGCCGAGGGTTGCAAGCTATTCGGTGCATCAATGCAGAATAAGGTTGTCAAATTCCCCACCAAGGCCCTTCCTCAACCGGTCATGCTTGGTGAGTATTTTTGGAGTGGGTTACGTTTGTGATGAAGATATGGATATATTTATTTTAATGTGTGGTTATTTGTGCGCGTTTGTAAATATGGTCTGTGAGAACACAGAAACCCGTGCAAAGCCGCACAAGAATGCACGTTTAGAGACAGACAGACGCATACTCACATACACACGCACACGCACACACACACACACACACACACACACACACACACACACACACACACACACACACACACACACACACACACACACACACACACACACACACACGCTTCACAAAATCACACACGCACCAGCACAACCAATCCCACAACCACATACACACAGACACACCCATACCCAACCCTCACCACCTACCACCACAAGCAACCAACTACCACACCACCCACCAACCACAAGCAACCAACTACCACATCAACCACAAGCAACCAACTACCACACCACCCACCAACCAACTACCACACCACCCACCACCCACACCCAATACCAGAATAGCACCGCCCTTGCTCTCCACAGGTCCCATGTGGTACCTGAGCGAGCGGCTCCTGTGGCTCGGGGAGGACGGGGACCTGGTGGTGTCCGATACGAGCCTCAACAACTCGGCCGCCCTGCACACCTCCAGCCTGGGCGTGTTGCACTTCACCGTGATTCTGCCGGATCTGCAACCTATGCCAGGTGAGTTAGGGGGGGTTTCGGGTTATTTTCTTGTTTGGTTTTGATAGGGTTAGGTGTTATTGCATTGTTTTTGTCATTGTTTTGCTGTTATTATTGTCGTTTTGATGAGATTTGTTATTTTTGTTATTGTTTTATGATTACATTAATTATTGTTAGTATTGTTGTTATTGTTTTCATTATTTTATTGTCACCATAAGGAGTAGTAGCATTAGTAGTATCGTTATATGGATACGTGCTTATTTTAATGTAAATAAGAAAGGAAACACTTCTCTCTGAATAGCATGAAAAAATCCAACACATATATTCGAGATGCTACGTAAAAAAAAAAACACACACAGTCCTTCATTCTATCCTATCCATAGTATTAGCAAGACTTTCCCTCTTCTCCCTCATTCCCTCCTCCTCCCTCTTGCAGCCAACGTGCTCGAGCCCCACGTCATCCCGGGCCAGATCGACGAGACCTCGGTCCTCGTCGAGGGGACGTGGGAGGAGTTCGTCCTCAAGTGGGCCCCCATCACCAACATCAACTACGGCAACCTCTTGTACGAGGTCATCATCGACAACGGCGTCAGCAAGAAGGCGATACTGACCAGAAACAATTCCATTCCTTACGAGGAGAAGCTGCCGCCCTATTCCCCCTTGAAGATGTCTGTGAGGGGCATCACGGACTGGAGTGTTGGCACGAGGCTCATCAAGACCATCCGGACTCCGGCGTCCTTGCCCGGGCCTCCTCAGGACCTGAGGACGTTCGTGCAGAAGGTTCAGGTGAGGGGGCGAGAGAGATGGGGGATTTTTTAGTTGTTGTTGTTTTTTTGTTTAAGTGGGTGTTCTTGTTCTTAAATAACGGAGTGAGTTTTGTTAGATTGTTGTCTGGTGGCTTGTGTTTGATTTCACAACCTGTTATTTTTGTTTTGTGTCTTTTAAGTTGATAGTAGTCATTGGACTCTAACTTTTTATTTGATCTAAAAAAAAAATACTGCCATAACAGAATTGCCTAGAAAGAGCTTCGCATCTAATCTCCTTAGAGACTCACCATCAGCCTTATTAATATCTCTCTCACAATTCCTTTTCTTGTGTTGTTCCTTCCTTTCCTTTAAAAAAAATAACCCGCTCACATCTCTGGCACAGGACACAGTTGCCATCATTCACTTGCGGTGGTCGGCTCCCGAAAAGCCAAACGGTGAGATAACATCCTACGCGGTGATCTACTGTGCCGGTGAGAGCGAGGGCAACTGCAAGAGCGTCTCGGTCGAGGGCAGCCAGAACCAAGTCATGGTGGAGAACCTAAGTTCCGATCAAGTCTACAGGTTCAAAGTATGGATGCTGCTGTTGGAGTTGTTAATGCACGCTTAGATACACAGTATTCTAACACGGAATTGTCTTTGTATTGAAGTGAATAATAACTAACATGTGTATATGTACCCGTGACCATTGAGTTCATACAAGCGTGACAAAGAACCCCCTCTAAACCATACAAATGTTTCCCCCAAGGTTGCCGCCGTGAACGAAATAGGCAAAGGACCTTACAGCTCCGAAGTGACGGAGGGTTTGCAGCAGCACATCCCCACTCCTTCGCTCATAGTCGTCGCCGGGGAAGCCCTGATGAAGCTCGACGCCGACCTACAGGAGGAGAGAGAGATTCTGAGCGAGAATTCGAGAGTGCAGTGGGTGTCCGCTCTCCTCTCGAACTCCTCCTTCGCTTGGATGGACATGAATTCGGATGTTTATATAACGCACCTGACTACCAATTACACGGAGAGGGTTCGTAGCGGTCATTTCGGTTTCCGTATGCGTGCGTGTTTGTTACTTGAAGTTACGGTGTCATTCTTCAGTCGTGTTGTAAATTTCCCTGTGAAAGACAGTAATATTCCTTCCTACCCCCCCCCTCCAAAAAAGAAGTCATAACTCCCCCCCCCCCATTTTTTTAAAAAACAAATTCATCACCGATAGAATATACATCACACAAATAAGTATCTAAGTCCCCCCACCCCCTACCCCACCACCACCCTCACGCCTCTCTTTCTCCCCAACAGCTCCTCCGTTTGGGTGGCCAAGGGGTAGGCCTAGCAGCTGACTGGGTCGGGGAGATCATCGTGTGGGCGGAGAGGCAATCCGTGGGCTCGAGGGAAATCAACATCCAGATGCTGGAGATTGAGTACAAGACGAAGAAATCGCTCGTCAAAATCAACTTGAGTGATCCCATCAAGAAGTTTCTGTTGTCACTCGCTACTAGGTGAATCATCTTAATTAACCCGTGGTCTTTAGATATTTCAACTGTGACACGTATTTTTTTTATTTTTTTATATAGCTTGGTTTTATGTTTGTATCTATTTTTTTCTTCTCTAATTTTTGTTTCTCATTTTTTTCCTCTCTCTTTTTACAGTCAAGTTCTCATCCTTCATGAAAGCTATAGAGGTTCAAAACTCTCAATAGTGAGTCTGACTTACTCGACGGTCATGCAAGATGTGTTCAGCCAGGAAAGGTATTTATTAACAACTATATTTTTTTCAAATCTTTGAATAAGATTTAAATTATGGTTTCATTGAATTATTAGAATGATATTATCGCTGAATTACCTAATATAACTTCCCTCTTATTCCCGCGCTCCAATTCGGAATAAGTATAAACCATTCGCAACCTGAAATATCAGTCCCAAAATATCATCACGTTGAGCATAAACATTACGTAAACACTCATTCAACATCACCCCCCCCCCCCACCTTCCTCTCTCCCAGGAATTACGAATGTACTTGCTCGAAGAACCCCAGTCTGGTGGGCGGGGTTGCACTGGACACGACCAACTTGACGCATCCTGCTCTGTACTTCGTGGCCGGCGGAAGCACGAGCGAAATTCCCAAGACGACTGTCGTGTACAAAACGGACTTGCACGGTTGCGACTGTGAGCCCGTGTTCGTTCCGGAGGACTTTGGTTACGGTGTGTATTTGGTTGTTGCATTTTCCATTTTTGGTTGTCGGGTCGTTTCTGAAGTGTGTCTTTTTTAGTGCGTGTTGGTTGGTGTATGTTTGTTTGACTGGCATTTCTTTTAAAACAGAAGCTTTATCATCAAATACCATAATTAACACATTCCCTTTTTTATCACTACAGGGCCTTGTGTCGAAATAGCAGTAGACTTCGCTCACCTCTACTGCTACGTAGGTGTCAACCAGACTCTGCTGTGGCTCCCCAAAACAGGCACTGTCTCTGCTGAGTCTCTTCATGCGCAGTATCTCTACAATGCAACGTCTCTCATTCCTCTAGATCTTGCAACACAACCAATGCCAGGTACAGCAATTAAAGATGAGGTTGTTTGATTTTGATACCCAGAGTGTCCATATATTCATATTTACCGCCACGTATAAACATGCATATTTAATGATTCGTATAGATATTTACTCCCACTTACAGAAATACACATTTCTCAACACGTGTAAACCAATCTATTTGCTTATACATACTAAAATATGCATTAACCCTCATGTGCAAATCAATACATTTATCTCCTCATACTAATTATACATTCATTCACCGCCACACTACTCCACGAGTACCCATAAACAGAAGATTCACATTACTACAATATCTATTTATTTCTACTTCCAAAATACCTATTCACATTTATCCCTCTCCCGCAGAACCCGACTGCCTCATAACATCGAACTACACAAGCCTCCCTGAATTAGCCGGCAGTCAAGAAACAGCAATTGCGATCAAGCTGAAAGTCCCCGAGGTCAAGGAGGACGTGTGCGGGAGCCTGCCTCTGCCTCCTGTTATGTACACTATCTACTACGCCCCGGTGTCCCACTCTGACGAAGGGTCTTGCGCGATGGACGTAAAGAACTGCAGACAGAGGGTGAGTTTTTGTTTTTTGTCGGGTTTCTTTGTGTGTGTTTATTGTTTTGAGTTTTGTTTTTTCTATTGTATGAGGTGCTTGTGTATTGTAAGTGTAATATTTTATTATGTAAGTTTTTTTGAGTGTTGTTTTTTTGTTTTTTTTTACTAGTGCTTTATAAGTAGCGAATGGAATCAAACGCGCGTACATAACGTTTTTATTTATGGTAAATCTACCCTATCACGAAATATTTAACCTCACACTTCCTTCTCAATTATTTCAATATCCCACAAAGCACAACCACAACCTACGGATTTACCCCCCCCCCCCCCCCCCACACACACACCTCATTCTAATCATCCTTCACAAACCGCCCTTTTTTCCCTTCCAGAGGAGCACCAACAACGTCATCACCGTGGATGGCCTGCAACCTTTCACAAGATACGTCTTCCGGGCCTCCATTGAGACGGTCTACAACAACAGGCTGGGAATCGTGTCTCTCGCCAGTCCCTCGGCCATTTTCAAAACCAAAGCGAAAGGTATGCTTTGAGTCTATTTTTTATTTTTTATGTAAGTTTTTTTTTTTTTTTTTTTTTTTTGCTTAGGTTCGGGGTATTTGGTTCGCTTTGTCCAAGTGTGATTGTGGATTTGGTGGGGTTTGTATTCCGAATGAGAGGGATTGACTTTAATTGATGTGTACGTTGGTTTGATATCAGATGATAGATAATGCATGATATTTGATTTTGCAATCTGAGCCAGTTTCTTGGTATTGATTTTTTTTCATTATGTATCATTATTATCATTATCATTATTAATATTATATGTATTATCATTACCACCATCATCATTATTGCTATCATTATCATCATTACCATCATCACACATATTACCATCATCCTCACCAACCTCATCACTGTGTTTACCAACCACCCCACATCACTACAACCACTCACCACACCTCTCCCCCCTCCCCCACCTTCCCCCCACCCTCACCCTACCCCACCCCACCCTCCAGCCCCGGAGAGCGTCGGCAAAATCACCGCGGAGGCGCTGTCCCCGGAGGAGATCGACGTGAGCTTCGAAGCGGAGGCCGACCAGCTCTACGAGATCCACTGGCAGGGCGAGACCTCGAGCTCGGGACCCCTTCGCTTCCACGTCAACGCCACCGGAAGGTTCCAGAAGAAGATCACCAAGCTTAGTCCGAATACGAAATATGAGGTGAGGGGAAAGGGGTTGGATGTTTTTTTTTTTTTTTTTTTTTTTTTTTTTTTTTTTTTGTGTGGGGTGGATTTTTTTAGATGGTTGTGGGGGATTTTTTTTTTTTTTGTCTGTTGAATGCTTTATTTTTTTGAGAGATGGGGTGATTATGTTTGTTTGTTTTCTCGAGAAAAGTTAGTATTGTTGTATATTGTGTTATAAATAATTCATATGTATATTCTTTATTTACGTTCTGCCTTTGAAAAATAATACCGCTTTTGATATAAAAAATCCACTCTGTATAACACAGCATTTCTTGATTTCTCACATATTTCTCCCTTCGTAGGTTTGGGTAAGAGTTTACTCCAAGGACAAGCTCTTGTATACTGATAGTCCAAGAGTGGCTGTCATTACACTGCCAGAATTGCCTTATTTAAAACTCGAAAATGCAACGGCCCGCGCTCTCTCTGTGTCGTGGACTTCACCCTCCGACCACTCTGTTCTTCGCCATGTTGTGAGTTGTTCGTAATTTTACGTTCATTATCGTGTATTTTTTGTGTATTTGTTTTTCTTTGTGGTGCGGTCTTTCTGTTTTGTTTTGTTTTTGTTTTGTTTTTAATAGCAAGTAAAAAAAAGTTCGTGTGTTTTTTATCAGCGCACTTTCAAAAAATATTGCTATATTATTTTTTTTAACCAGAAATCAAAACCTAATTGCGTCCAAGTCATATAATATCTTTCACTCAGTTATCAAACATCACATTTCGAAACGTAATATCTCCATCATTTTCCTTACGTTCCAACTTACATCAAGCATCCACAAACCAGAATCCTGCAACGCACTCGTTCTCATTCCAACTTGATTCCAGATCGAATACATACCTCGGGGACAGACTCTGTGGAAGCACTTGTCGATGGTACAAACATCACCCGGACACAAGTACTTCGCCAACATCACCGAACTTGTCCCAGCCACCTCTTATTTACTGAGACTGAGGGTCATATATAATAATACTCTCCATTCCTTCACGTGGCCCAGGAAGCCCCTGTTTAATTTCACAACGTTAGGTGAGTGAAGTCATGAGCGATTTAGGAAGTATTGTAGGTGATGGAAAGATGGGGGGATTTTGTACAGTGAAGTGATATTATTGTTTGGGTTATTTTTTATAAGTTATATATGTTTATACATTTCTTATTTACGTGGTCTGAATAACTCTCTCTCATATTCCAAAAGTTTAAAAGAAATTACTTCACGTACCAAATATTTTGAGTAATTTTCATCACGTACAAAATATAGAAAGACAAAAAAAAAAATCACATACAAAGATCTTTAAAAATCATCTCTCGCTTATCGAGAATTCTGAACAACCACACACACACACACACACACACACAAATATATGATACATGATACATAATATATATATAAGATAAACTAATCTAACCATCTATCTTTTACAAAGAAAAGGGCAATGATCTTTCCGTCTGTCTCCCTGTATTTATATCCAGGTCATCGTAAATAAAGAGATAAGAGGGAAAGAACATGTAAGTGCGTTATATTTTATCATTATAATTGCAATTCTGTAAGAAGGAATGTGCTTTGTTTCATAGTGTGATTATGGTAACATATTTGTTGTCGTATTAAAAAGAGAACACATTTTGTACATATTAAAGGATATTCTTCTACTGCTCTAAATATTTCCTCTGTTTTTTGTAAATTTAATAATGAGCTGATTAAGTTTTTTTTTTTTTTTTTTTCTAAGGTGTGAAATGTCTTAAATGTCTTTTAATAATTTACATTCCTATGTGTTGCTCGAATTAATGTTTCTCTTATTCAATAAATTGAATTAGAATGAAAACAGCAACAACAACATAAGATGCAGCTGCACTCGATTCACTCGAGCCGTAAATTAATTGAAAAACAATATGTATGACAGGAACAAACACATACACATTTGTACACATGAAAAATATGCTCACATCCATACCGCAAAAAAGCACGCAAACACATATGTATACATATGTGTGTATATTCAGCTGGATGGGAACACGACTTTTACTACTGTGTACAATGGGACGAGTAAGTGCTTTGCTGTGACTGAGATCAGGATGAGATGAATTTTTGATTGTTTTTTTTCTTATGAAATATGAAAATACAAATAGATATGAACCCTCTCTGCTGAGGAAGATAAATTAGGCAATAGTGTTACGGTTAATTGGTTTTGCTCTCGATTGGACCAGGTGGCCATATTTGTTTATATCACTAAAATGATAAAAGAGATCTGGGAAAATATAATTCATAACATTCCCTAACAAATCCCAATAAAAAAAAAAACTTGAAACAATATCTACAACGGTATTTTCCTCTCCTTTCAGACAACTACTGGCTGATCGAGGGCCTAGAAGAATCGTCGAGTTAAGGCATCTTCCAGCAGCCGGGCCATCAACGAGCTCGGGGTCGGGCCGTGGGGCAAGGAAAACGTCATAGACACCGTAATAGGCCCCAAAATGTTGCCCCAGACTGACCTGCCAACAATACTCGCTTCCACCATCCCAACGTCATTCGTTTTCATAGCCACTTTGCTGTTCTGTCATTTATGGTGAGTGAGGAGCCTGTCGTAGGCTTTGTTTACATTCTTGAACCCGTGAAGTTCGAGTGAAATTATCATGCGTTATGGCAATAATCTTATATGCTTACTTGACACACTTGTTGTGGAAATGTTAAAAGAACATTTTACATACTCGAAAAAAAAACTTTTTTGACTTATATTTTATAATCACACTAACCAATCCACATTAAAAATCTCGACAAAGGTATGAAGAGAGCTGAAAGGAGGAGGAAAGTCAAGGCGGTTTCGCAGAGAGTCATCACACCCTCATCACCATCACCTGAGGAACAGAGAGGTGGAACTGGCCACTCTTCGCCAACTCCCTACCAACAACAACTTTGTGACGGAGAATAATGTGTTGTACAACCTTCATACCTTCCCTGGTGAGTTACGTGGCTTTTTGCTTGTGAATGTTACTTGCTGTGTAGTTTGTTTGTCTTTTGTATATTTTTCTTACTATATATTTTTTTATATTCTCTTATTTTCCTTTATTTTATCTGGTTCAGCGAGAAGCTGAAACACGAATATTAGATAATATATCAACTGATATATATATATATATATATATATATATATATATATATATATATATATACATACATACATACATACATACATACAGACATACATACATACATACATACATACATACATACATACATACATACATATCATATATATATCAATAATATATATCAACTAATCCACATCTAAAGATTTTCTAAAAAAAGAAATGACACATAATTTTTCTTTCTTCAGGCGATGACTTGGACCTTCCTCACGTATCCCGCCATTGCATCACTCTCACCAAATTCTTGGGAAGTGGTGCTTTTGGTGAAGTGTTTGAAGGGACCGCCTGTGAACTGCCAGGGCTACCGGAAGTTACCAAGGTGGCAATAAAGGTATGTTGTCCATTCCTTTTTTTTTTTTTTTAAGCTGTGGTAATATTTTTTTTTACAATGGGGAAAATTCTTGATGTATTAAGGTGCTTCCCGGTACTTTAAATTCGCCAACCCAATAAAATATTAGAATGCTACACATCACACTAATCTTGAACTTCTTTTTTTGCTCCTCCTCCTCCTCCTCCTCCTCCTCCTCCTCCTCCTCCTCCTCCTTGCGACCCCTTAGACTCTGCGCAAAGGAGCCACGGAGGCTGAGAAAGCAGAGTTCTTGAAGGAGGCTCAGCTGATGAGCCACTTCCAGCACGAGCACATCCTGCGTCTCCTGGCCGTGTGCACTGACCACGACCCCTTCTTCCTTATCCTTGAACTGATGGAAGGAGGTGACTTGCTCTCCTACTTACGCACCAGTCGAGGGGTACGTGTTTATTTGTTATTTTTTTTATTGATGTCTGTTAACATTATTATTGTTATTATTTTTATCATTGTCATTATTATTATTTTATCAATTGTTATTTTTGTTATTATTTTTATCATTGTTATTTTTATTATTATTCTTATTTTTATTTATCATCATTGTTATTATTATTATCATCAGTATTGCTATTTCTGCTGTTGTTATTATTGATTCAGAAAAAAGTACATTAAATTATTATTAAAACAGGTCTGATGATATACATCCAAAAGAGATTAGGCCTCTATTTCCTCATTATCTACAATTCTCATCATCATCATTAACCCTTCCCTTTCCTTCCTTCCTTTCCAATCTAAAGGCCGAATGTGGCTTGACCTTAGCTGACCTCGTGGCGATGTGCGTCGACGTCGCCAAAGGGTGCGTGTACCTCGAGGAAATGCACTACGTCCACCGTGACCTGGCCGCCCGCAACTGCCTCGTGTCCACCACCGACCCGGAATCGCGCATCGTGAAAATCGGAGACTTTGGCCTGGCGAGGGACATCTACAAGAACGACTACTACAGGAAGGAGGTAAGGGTCTGTAGACCTTAAGGAAAAGAAGGAAAAGAAAAGAAAAGAAGGAGCAGGTTTTTAGTTGGCGTTATGGTTTGTTTTGTGTCTTGATGGAGGTGAGCTCCAGTAGAGCTTAAAGAGAAAAAAAACGGATAAAAGATCTTGCTTTGTTCAGCTGGCGGTAAGATCCGGCAGAGCTTGACGAAATAAAGAGAGGAAAATAGGAAAATAAGAAAGAACGTGGTCAACTTAGCTTACCAACTATGTCGTCTCAAACGTTCCCATTATAGTTTGTTTTATGCCTTAGAAGAAGTAAGATTTATAGCAACAGTGATTGTATCATTTATAGATTCCGTTTCCTCTTAATTCATACCTTCATCGCTCAAAAAAAGCATGGCATTGTGATGAACTCTAACCTATTTCAAGTCATACTTCTATCGTCCACAAAAACTCACTCATCTTTCGTAATCCTACTTTTCATGATTCTGTTCAATACTCCAAGTCATGCTTTTATCAATCCTAAATTCATAACTATTATTCCCTCATACTCATCATACTTAAAGACCCGTATCTATTTCTCCTTTTAGATTGAAGGACGGACTCTCACCCCGTCTTCCAAATCACACTTTTATCATTCTTAAATCCATTCCATTTATTCCCCTTCCTTACCATACTCATAACCTCAGACCTCCTATTTACTCTTAATAGGGCGAAGGACTCGTAACCTCATACCTCCTATTTACTCTTTATTGGGGGGAAGGACTCATAACCTCATACCTCTTATTTACTCTTTATTGGGCAAAGGACTCATAACCTCATACCTCATATTTACTCTTAATAGGGCGAAGGACTCATAACCTCATACCTCCTATTTACTCTTAATAGGACGAAGGACCCATAACCTCATACCTCCTATTTACTCTTCGTAGGGCGAAGGACTCGTAACCTCATACCTCCTATTTACTCTTAATAGGGCGAAGGACTCGTAACCTCATACCTCCTATTTACTCTTAATAGGGCGAAGGACTCCTGCCTGTGAGGTGGATGTCCCCCGAGTCCCTAGTAGACGGCGTGTTCACCAGCCACTCGGACGTCTGGGCTTTCGGAGTCCTTCTGTGGGAGATCCTGACGCTGGGGCAACAGCCGTATCCTGCGCGGACGAATCTGGAGGTCCTTCACTATGTCCGGAGTGGAGGACGCTTGAACAGGCCGCCCAACTGCCCGGAGGAACTGTGAGTGATTCTTATGTTTTTATTTTTCTTCTTTTTTCTGATTGTTATTGTTGTTATTATTGTTCTTCCTTTTTTTTGTTTTTTACTTTTCTACTCATTTTTCTTCTTCTTCTTCTGCCTCATTTTCTTTTTTGTTCTTATTCTTTTTCTTATTATTTTTCTTCTTGATCTTTATACTTTTATATTTTCTTGATTATTCACTTTGTTCACATTTTTACTAAGATTGTATTACTTTTCCAAATATACACAAAAAAATCAAGCTTTTCGAATCAAGTTTAACATTTCATACTTATAAGACTTATAAGAACTTTCTTCAAATCCTTTATATCAATATAATACCTATAAATTTTAGTTCAAATAATGACAGTACCTTCATTACATATCCTAATGTTTATTTCAGTTGACTAATATAAGTACCATATTCGTACTTTTATTAGTTATCAAACCACCCACGTATATTCTTAATAATTAGCTCTTATATATTTTAAGCTATTAGACCCTTATATATGACTGGTTATCTAATGGTTAACACATTCGTACTTACATAAGTTATCAAATCACTCCTGCATATATTAAGTTATTGCAAGTTGTCAGACCTTCATACATCATTATTTAAATCATTATCCATTTTTACACACACCAAGTTGATAAACACCCCTTCTATCATTGCTTAAATCATCATCTATTACTACATAATCCAAGTTATTAGACCCACACATATCATTGGTTATCTAACAGGCATAAGCTGATGGAAAGATGCTGGAGCTACAGTCCAGAAAACAGACCGACGTTCAAGGAATGCCTGAGTACTTTGCTTATGCTGGAGGAGACCATCTCAGCCCTGCCTGCCCTTGCTGTTCACAATGTGCATTATATTGGGTCAAATGGTGAGTGCATTTGTTTGTTTTTTTGTTTGTGTGTATATGGACTAATCTGTTGTGCATTTTTCCACGATTTTATCTCTGATCGATCAAGTGGAATAGGTATAATTCAGTGTTTGTTTTTATTTGCTTTGCTGATGTGGCTATAACTCAGGATTTAAGCATTATTAAAGATGATATATGCATTTTGATTATGTTTTTTTTTTGTGTGTGTTTGTAATCTTGAGAAAAAAAACTAATGCATGTCTAAAAAGATATTTATTTTTGTTCTAATTCAAACTGATTATTGCTGCTTCACGAATGGATATGATTGCTTCCACTTTTAGCATGTAAAGTCTACCTTCTTTTGCATTTTTTTTTTCACTGACAAACAATCCATGTGATGTGCTCTTCATCTGTTTTTACGTTCTTCCCTTATGATTAATAAACACTAATGATTTTCCCATCAACGAAACCCCAATGCACGGACGAAGAATGACCCAAAAGAAGCTATTAAAATAATCCCATGATCTCTCGACTTAATGTATGATGAGGATGCCTCTGCCGACTTAATGCTAAAGCTTGTATTTTCTTTTTTTTTCCTTGTGATCGGAATTCTAGGTCCATATGGCTTAGATAACCTGGCTTATGCTGTAGATCGCGATGAGAACCACAATACCAACTCAGGTGGGATGAATTGCCTTCTTTCCAGCTAAACTAAGCTTTTTCTGTTTGGTGTTTGTACTGGTATTATGTGATTATATTTTACATATATTGTCATAATGATGGGGGAGGGGGGGTTAGTATGATTTGCTTTTATTCATTAAGAGCCAATTCTTTTGTTAGATGTTCATATGAATTTTCGATGGTAGAATGCGTCCTATATTGGACAGAATGTCAAGTGCCTGTCTCAAAACCCGCCACTCGCTTATTTCCAGGCAATTCTTTGGTGAGTGGAAACGAGTGTTCAGCGACCAACTCGTGGTCCACGCAGACGAGCAACAGCGTGGCCAACCTGGGCCCGAGGAGAGGCAGCGACCAGGAGGACAGGGTCCTGGGAGGCGAGGCCGAGGAGTGCGACTCCTTCTCGGGGGCGAGCACGCTGCCTCTGACGGCCCCCCTCAGGAGGCACCAGCAGTACCTGCAGCTGGTGAACGAGCCTTCGCCCACGTCGCCGCCCGTCTCGCCTCGGAGCGACGCGTCCTCGGACTGGCCGAGGTTTTCGTCGTCGTCGGGCGAGGCCCCGCAGTCGTCGGCCAGCCTCATCACGGCCGCTCAGGTATCCATTCCGTCGTCGCCGCCGTGCACGAGCCACGCGTCGCCGGCGCCCGAGTCGCCGACCAGCGTCACGTTCACCTTCCCTCTCCCCAGCCTGCAGGGCGTCGTGTCCCCGCAGCACTACCTCAGGCCCTCCAGCAACAAGGTGTTCGCGGGGCCGTCGCAGGCGGGCTCGTCGGAGACCGAGGAGGAGCTGGACGCCCGCTTCAGCCCCGCGCCGCCCGACAACTCCTACGTCAACATGTCCGCCGGGGCGGAGCTCAAGCTGATGGACGAGGTCACGGAGGCCGCGGACCTGGAGAAGATCAACGGCGTCAGCATGAGAATCAAAAGAGATTGCGACCTGCAGGCGGAGCTGGACAGCCATCGGCTCAGCGGGCTGTCGGGCCTGTCAGCCGTCAGCGGGATGACGTCAGCCTCGACGGTCGACCTCGACCACAGTCCCAGTCAGTCGTGGTGCTGAGGTGGGCGAGACTGGACGGCAAGGAGGCTCTGTCTCGACATATTGAAATACTTAAGACACTGGGTAATGCGTTTTTAAGATTCGAATGCTATCAATCTTCTGATACAAACTTTTATTTATAGACATGGTAAATTCCTCAGCTGCGATACCAAAAAACTTTAGCATTGTGTGTATTCCACATGTGCACCTTCATTTTCCTGAACTTAAAGTAGATACACACAAACATACATACATACATGTATATGTATGTGTACATATATATATACATATATATATACATATATATATACATATATACATATATACATATATACATATATATATATATATATATATATATATATATATATATATATATAAATTCAATCTCCTTTCCTTTTTAGCCATGCTTTTTAAGATGAGGATTTACTAGTAACACTGTTCGTGCCATGAAAAAAAACTTCACAAAAACTTACCTAGTTTCCATTTTTTTCATGTAAATTCCATATCATAAAAAAAAACACAAATATCTTTTCTTTTTCTCTTTCTCTTTTTTTATTCATGTCTAAGTGAAGAGAAGCAAGTCATATTTCATCTTCCAAGAGGAAGACACAGAGGCAATACATTAATTTTTTTTTCTGGTATATTGATTTACCTCAGACTGATTGTTAATGATGTATGGACTTCTTGATGTCTGGGATGTCATTTTCCTGTCGGTTTCTTGAATCAGCTGTTTCTTGGATCAGCTGTTTCTTGGATCAGCTGTTTTAAGCACAAAAGATGTATATACATTTCATGAGACGAAGAAGGGAACACAACAGCTGTTATTACGTGTTCGCATTTCTTCGACCATCTTTGGAGTTTTTTGTAATTAATGTATATCTTGTATTCATAACTTTATCAAAGAAATACCTGATAATATTAATGCGTGGATGGTTTGTGTCACATTATCTTTACTGTAGATACGATATTTTGTGTTTTATAGATATATATGATGAGGTGTAAATATTTTTTTTCTTCTTCTTCTTCACAAAAAAAGAGGGAGAATAATCGTATTAATGACGGAATTATTTTGGCACTCATCTTAGAAATTAAGAATTATGGTCACAAAAAAATGTTGATAGTGTATTAGTCGTAAATTATACCTGTGATAAGTGATTAATAGCTATTCTGGTCTTGGTTTTCTCTCCTTTATAATTCCAGAAAAAATGATATGCAAACTTTCCTGGTGTGCTAGATTTATGGAAGTTATACATATACATATGAAGATACATATGTGTGTATGTGTATATATATATATATATATATATATATATATATATATATATATATATATATATATATCATGTATGTATATATGTATGTGCTATATATATATAATGAACTGTGATTACTTATAAAAATGCACAGTCAAGCAGAGCGAAATACAGTGAAATTTGCCAAATCATAGTGATATCACACGAAGTTCTTACAAATAAAGTATAACACAAAACAAACAGTTTACCAGAACGATAAACACGTAAGTGAATAGACTATAAAACGTGTCTATAATAGGAAAAAAAATGAATATATGGTAAGGATAATAATAATCATAATGATATTAAATGAAAAGTGCCTTAGTCATGGACTTGTTGCCGTGCATTGCTCAACAGCTCGTGTGAGATTGAGACTTGGATTAACCTTACCTTTATGCAGCATTATTTGTATGGGTTGATACCGCCATTTTATGTTTACATTTTCAAAACCATTTCTTTGCTTGTGTGTGCATTGTTTTGTTTGTTTTTTTTGGTTTGTTTGTTTCACAGAATTGCAAATTCGTTTTACTTCACGTCATCTTATTGTGTGTTTGTTTGTTTGACAACCCTGTTTGTGAGGGTGCTTTTATATTATATATAATAAGTCTTGAATGTTAAGAGAGAAACTATTTCTAGACATTATCAGGACATACCAGTGTATTCTTTTGTAAATTGATTCTTATTCGTGTTTTTTCTTAAGGTAAACAGGTCTTATAATAAGGACCTTCCCTTCCCACGTTGATTTTGCGCTTTAAGTATGAATTAAGTGAACGAGACAATGAAAGCTCTGTTTGTTGTTGGACTATTCATGTATATAAATGATGTAAATTGTTGTATTGTATATAATAAATTTAGTTGCATTGACTTTTGCGATTTTTCTAGCCTCTAAAGATTATGGTATATTTATGATTTCTTTTTTCTTGTATAGTTTGGAGTCTCCTTCATTACCAAGTTCACTCAGCGTTGCCAATGTATGAACCGGTAGTTTCGACTCTTGTATCCGAAACAACACACGTGGACATGTGTTTCGGACATAAGAGTCAAAGTTGG
>BOPN01006486.1:69156-75854 GCA_017312705.2 Penaeus japonicus
TCTTAATAGGTTATTTTCGACATACTGTAAATGGGGTCAAGCATAATAGTAGATTTAGGTGAATGTTGAAACTTCTCATGACACTAATTGCGCAGGATTTATGTAATGTGCGTCGAGATGCATGCGTATGGGCGGCTGTTTGTATGTGTGTGTGCACATATACATACACAAGCTTTTAACATTATAAAAAGAAAAGAAAGAAAAGTATCAAAGTAATACTCAACCAAGTCCCACTCGAACGCACGAGAGACAGGCGCCATAGATGGAGAGGAGAGCGAGAGGGAAGGAGAGGGAGCTGCTCTTCCTCTCCGATCGAGCTCCTTCTCCTCTCTCCTCCTCCTCCTCCTCCTTCTCCTTCTCCTTCTTCTTCTGGTCCTCGATCCTGCAGCTGAAGAAGTAGAAGGGTCCCATGAGCACAAGGACGACCGCGAACCCAAGCCACACCTGCCGCGGGAGGAAGGTGTTAAGGGCGATGTGTGGGGGGGGGGGGGGGGGTTGTGTGTGTGTGTGTGGGGGGGGGTTGTGTGGGTGTGTGGGTGTGTGTGTTTATGGGTGGGTGAGTGAGTGGGTGTGTTTGTGTGTGTGTGTGTGTGTGTGTGTGTGTGTGTGTGTGTGTGTGGTTGTGTATGTGTATGTGTGTGTGTATGAGGCCAGTCACAGAACTCATCCAGAGTTCGTATAGGATCTGCGCGACTGAAATGATGTAAACTGTTTTATTTAGGATTTGTGGAAATTATAGGTTGTTAATCTTTCAACCTGATTGAAAGACAGAGAAGAACAGATAACCAGGTAGGAGAATATCTATATGAATAAACAGGCACACGAATAGACACACACAACCGACTAACAGACACCCACCTTCTAGTCTCCCGTTGCATTCTGGGCAGACAGGAGACAAACAAACGGACAAACAAACAACCTGTCAGTTTAAAGTCCACGACAACACCAAAGCAGACACACGGACATGCGCAGAGACACACAGACAACCAGACACGTAGACAAACATTCAGCCATACTCACAGACAACCAGTCTCACTGACAAATAGATGGCCAGACATATAGACACAAAGAAAGCCAGGCACACAGACACCCAACCAGACACAGACAACCAAACACAAACACAAACACACAGACACACCCAACCAAACACACACACAACCACACAGACACACCCAACCAGACACACAGACAACCACACAGACACACCCAACCAGACACACAGACAACCACACAGACACACCCAACCAGACACACAGACAACCACACAGACACACCCAACCAGACACACCCAACCAAACACACACACAACCACACAGACACACCCAACCAGACACACACACAAACACACAGACACACCCAACCAGACACACCAACAACCACACAGACACACCCAACCAAACACACACACAAACACACAGACACACCCAACCAAACACACACACAACCACACAGACACACCCAACCAGACACACACACAACCACACAGACACACCCAACCAAACACACACACAACCACACAGACACACCCAACCAAACACACACACAAACACACACACAGACACACACAAACAAACACAAAGACACACCCAACCAGACACACACACAACCACACAGACACACCCAACCAAACACACAAACAACCACACAGACACACCCAAACACACACACAAACAAACACACAGACACACACAAACAAACACAAAGACACACCCAACCAGACACACAGACAACCACACAGACACACCCAAACACACACACAAACAAACACACAGACACACACAAACAAACACAAAGACACAACCAACCAGACACACACACAAACACACAGACACACACAAACAAACACAAAGACACACCCAACCAGACACACAAACAAACACACAGACACACACAAACAAACACAAAGACACACCCAACCAGACACACACACAACCACACAGACACACCCAACCAGACACCCAACCAAACACACACACAACCACACAGACACACCCAACCAGACACACACACAACCACACAGACACCCAACCCGACCCGACTAAACCTGTGGCTGGAAGGGCTTGACGAGCGCGAGAGCCTGGTTGAGTGGGCGGGGCTTGGTGGTGCAGAAGGTGAGTGGGTCGTTGAAGTAGCCCACCGTGTAGTCGATCACCCGCTCGCGGTCCCCCGTGAAGGCTACGTTCAGGGAGAAGTCCGCCTCGTAGCGCTGTACCGCGCCGATCACGCCTGGCGGGAGGTTGCGGGAAGGGGGAAGGGGAAGGGGAGAAGGGGGGGATGGAAATGTGTTTACATATACATGCATGTGGATGTTTATAAATCTATCTATGTATTTATATATCTATCTGAATATATATATATATATATATATATATATATATATATATATATATATATATATATATATATATATATATATATATATATATGTATATATATATATATATATATACAGGTGTATATATATATGTATATAAATATACATATATATATATATATATATATATATATATATATATATATATATGTGTGTGTGTGTGTGTGTGTGTGTGTGTGTGTGTGTGTGTGTGTGTGTGTGGTGTGAAGTGTGTAATGTAATCTATCTATCCATCTATCTATCTATCTCTCTCTCTCTCTCTCTCTCTCTCTCTCTCTCTCTCTATATATATATATATATATATATATATATATATATATATATATATATATATATATATATATATATATGTGTGTGTGTGTGTGTGTGTGTGTGTGTGTGTGTGTGTGTATACAAAAAATTATATATACATATATACATGTACATATATTGTTTCCGATAATTCTCCTACACTAGAAAAAGAAAAAAAAAAAAGACAACACCCAAGAGACACCCCCCCCAAACAATCCTAACCCCACCACCACCACCCCCCACATACCCCCACACCCCACATCCCCCACCCCCTACCCACCCTCCCCATTCAGACCTCCCTCCCCCTCATCCCATCCCGAAAGCATTCCCTCACCTGTATAGTTCCCATCATCGAGCTTGTACCCCCAGTGGCCGTCATCAGGTTCCCTCACGGTGTAGGTGAAGTTGAGGCGCGTGGCGATGGCGTTCAACATCCGGGTATCCACGCAGTCGCGCAGGCGCACTCCGCCGCCCTCCAGCTGGTCGTAGCAGCTGAAGGGCGCGTATTCCATGGTCACGATGCTGAAGGTGTGGCCTTGGAAATCCTGGCGGGGATGCGGTGGGCGGGTGATAGGGATGAGGGTGATGAGGGTGGGGGTGAGGGTGATGGTGAGGGTGATGATGGTGAGGGTGATGATGGTGAGGGTGAAGGTGTGGCCTTAGAAATCCTGGCGGGGATGCGGTGGGCGGGTGATAGGGATGAGGGTGGGGGTGAGGGTGATGGTGAGGGTGATGATGGTGATGGTGATGATGGTGAGGGTGAAGGTGTGGCCTTAGAAATCCTGGCGGGGATGCGGTGGGCGGGTGATAGGGATGAGGGTGATGATGGGGGTGGGGATAGTGATGAGGGTGATGAGGGTGATGGTGGGGGTGGTTATAGTGAGGGGGAGGGTGGTGGTGAGGGTGATGGTAGTGATAAGGGTGATGATGGTGAGGGTGATAATAGTGATGGTGGGGGTGGTGATAGTGATGGTGAGGTGGGAGGGTGATGATAAGAGTGATGGTGATGATAGTGATGATGGTGATGGTGGGGGTGGTGATAGTGATGGTGAGGGGAGGGTAATGGTGATGAAGGTGACGGCGGTGAGGATAATAATGGTGACGAGGATGATGGTGAGGGTGATGATGCTGATGATGAGGGTGGTGATAGTGATTATGGTAAGGGTTATGATGGTGAGGATGATGGTACTGATAATAGTGAGATTGATGATGGTAATGATAATGAGTGTGATAATAATGGTATAGTGAATGTGATGACAATGGTATTGGTGAGGGTGATGAAAATGAGGGTAATGATAATGATGATAGTGATCAGATCGATCACCACAATGAACGTGGGGCCTTGTAAAACCCGTATGCATCGGTCATGATATTAATGATAATAAAGATAATGATGATGATGATGATAATGATAATAATAATGATAATGATGATATTGATAATAATAATGATAATGATGATAATGATAATGATGATAATAATAATGATAATGAGGATAATGATAATGATGATGATAATAATAATGATGATGATGATAATGACGGTGATAATGATAATGATGATGATGATAGCGGTGATGGTAATAATGATGATGATGTTGAAAATGATATCAAGGATAACGGACGTGTATTCATGGAGAAATAAAGATAATGAAGACGATGATAATGATACCAATCGTGATACTCAACGTCTGATTAACGTTTAATGATGATGATGAAGTTAATAAACACAATTGATTTGGAATTCGTGATCACTTTTCCTGGTTCACTATGATTGGGAATTTGTTTTTTACTTCATAGGTAACATGTTATCATATTTGATTCTGTATATACGACTGTGCTAATGATAATGATTGCAACAATTATAATGATAACATTGGTAATATTAATTATTATTAATGATGATAATGGTAATCATAATGATAATGAGGATGATGAATATGATGATTATGATAATAGTTGTGATATTTATGATGATGATAATGATAATAATATTGATAATTATTATTATTGTTATTATTATTATTATCATTGATATTGTTATTATTATTATTATTATGATGATGATGATGATGATGATGATGATAATGATGTTGATAATAATAATGATAATAACAATAATAATAATAATGATAATAATAATGACAATGATAATTATGATAATGATAATGAAAATAACAATAGTAATAACAATAATTATAAAAATGATTACGTAAATGATAATAACAATGACAACAATAATAATAATACAAATGATAATGACATGAATAATGATAACAATATCAACATCAACAACAATACTGATAAAAAAAAAAATAAAAAAAACAAGACCACCACCCCTACCCACCCACCCACCCACCCAAAGCAAAACAACAACACCCAAAACTCACTCGAAACACATCAGGGTACAAAGGCCTCCCTAGCGTTAGCCCTTCCCCTGGGACCCACACCTCCCCCAGGGTGATTTCCGGACCTCCGTCTTTGCAATAAGGACACGTTCTAAGGAGCCTGAAGATCCTTGAACCACCGGAAGGACCCTGGGAGGCTGGGAGGTCGTCTTCTTTAAGATACGAGGATGCGACGACTGTGTGGTATCCTGTGCCTGTTTTGGGAGAGGATGGCAGTGAGGATGAGGATGAAAAGGATGTGAAAAATTATAGCGATGATAATGGTGATGATAATGGTGATACTAATGATAACTCTAATGATGATGATGTGATACTAATAACTCTAATGGTGAAAGTGATAAAAATGATAATGATGATAATGATAATGGTAATGGTAATGGTAATGATAATGATATTGATAATCATAATGTTGGTGATAATAATAACGATAATGATAATGATATTATCATTATTATCATTATCATTGTATTATCATTATCGTCTTTATCGATATTATTATCATTATTATCATTATTATCATAAACATTATTGCGTTTATTGTTATTATTATTATCATCACTATCGTAACTATCATTATTATGGATATTATTTATATTATTGTTATTGTTATTATCACCATTACCGTTATTATCATCATTACTATCAATGTAATAATTATTATCTTCATTATCATTATTGCTATCATTATTGATATCATCATTACTTTTATCATCATTATTATCATTATCATTACTGTCATCAATATCACCATCACCATCATCATCATTATCATAATTGTTATCATATCATTATCCATTTTTATCATCAATAATGATATTGATATCATTATCATTTTGAATAAGATATCCATATCAACATCAGTAATAACATTAATCTAATGATAATAATCAGATAATTAATGATGATAAGTTTAACAGTAAGAATAATACATTAATGATAATAAACATGTTGATTCAGTATATTCTTCACTCCTTCCAACTGCAATGATTACGTAATTGCAATCAAGCATAGATACATATAAATCATATTATCAATATCTATAAGGCATAAACCAAAGAAGTCAGATCTCACACGCAGCAAATGGAGGTTATAATCCCAAAACTTCCTTTCATAATTGCAAATCAATGGAAATTTCTGGAACCAAGGAATAAAGAGAAGAACAATGACATAAGAAACAATAACGATGGTAAGAATAATAGCAGTGATAATCACGGCAATGATAAGAGTAATGATATTAACAAATGATTGGCTTTGTAATTTTTATCTATTTATCTATTTATTTATCTACGGATCCATATCTCTTATTGTCTTTGTCTTTCTCGTTTTCTCTCTTTCTCAATTTCTCTTTTTTTTCTCTCTTTTTTTTTTCTCTCTTTCTCCCTCTTTCTCTTACTCTTACTCTTTCTCTTTTCCTCTTTCTCATGCTCTCTCTCTCTTGCTCTCTCTCTCTCTCTCTCTCTCTCTCTCTTTCTTTCTCTCTCTTCTTCTTCTTCTTCTTCTGTGCCAGTCTATCTCTACAATCTTTTTCTTTTTTTCCGACTGTCTCTTTCTCGTTCTCTCTCCCTCCTTCCCTCTCTCTCTCTCTCTCTCTCTCTCTCTCTCTCTCTCTCTCTCTCTCTCTCTCTC
>BOPN01006487.1:7500-10000 GCA_017312705.2 Penaeus japonicus
ATATATTATATTATATATATATGTAAATATATGTATATGTATATATATACATATATATACATATACACACACATGTAAAAGAAAGGTATGAATGAGACTGAATATCTAAAACACGCAAGAGATGTATTTGACGCGTTTCGACGGAGGTCTTTCTCAAAAATACATAACAAGTGAAAACATAGAACGAATATATATATCAAATGAGAGCTGATGGTTCACCTGACTCTCCTGACCTGTGTATGGTTTATCCGCATAATTGATGCTGCCGCGACCTTGGACAGTTTAAATCTCCCCGACGCGGTGTTCATATTTTCTGTTGTCGCGATGTATGCAGCTTCCATAACTTTACGCCTTTGCTTTTGCAATCCTTTGCTGACGATTTTCGCTTCCTTCCAATCTGGTAGATGTTCCGCCTCATCTACGTGTGCCACCATGGCGTTGGCGCTAAATTCAGCACCGGGCAGGACAGCAGGGATTTAATCGACTACGTAATCTCGAACCGTTGGACGGACAGTGACTTGGAAAAAGGATTCATTCAAGGGATTACTACATGCTGTATGGCTGAAGCGTCTTCGCGTCCCCCTGCGATCCCGCGAAGATACATCGCGGTCCTGAAAGGTCTCGGTGCAGACAAGAACATCGTCATCACACAGGCTGACAAAGGTGGGGGTATTGTTGTTATGGATAATAGTGACTACAATGTAAAAATGAACGATTTACTGTCCGATGCTTCTGTTTACAGAAATGTAGCGAGAGGAGATGTCAAGAAGGAAGGTGCCGTCTTCAAGAAGAAGGCAAGGGATATATTTCTGCACTCCGCCCGGGGAAAACATCTCCTTCATCTCCTGGAGGAGGCCCCCCGTACCCCTTCCATGAGAGGTCTCCCGAAGATACACAAGCCAGGTGTACCGATGAGACCGATCACTTCTGGCATTAGCAGCGCTCCTCATCGTCTGGCTGAGTGTCTGACCAGACCCCTCTCTGCCGCTATGGGAGTCATCAGTGATTCCCATCTGAAGAACTCTGACGATCTCCTCAAACGTCTTCAGAATCTTGGATATAAGAACACAAAGTTGGCGAGTTTCGATGTCAAGGCCCTATTCACTTATGTTCCCACGGATGGTGCGATCCAAGCAGCAGAAAGAGTCGTCAACACCATGGATGATGAGTCACTTCCTCTACCCAAGCGTGACTTTATACGACTCGTGAAGCTGTGCGTGAATTTTGGGTCCATCGAATTTGCAGGAGAAGAATACCGACAAACCAGTGGTCTAGCTATGGGTTCCCCATTAAGCGCGGTTCTGGCCTGAATCATCATGGAAACTCTGGAAAAAGACCACTACAGAGACATAATTGGCAGGCACTCAACATGGCTACGCTACGTAGATGATGTTCTGGTCGTCGTCCCCAGGAGGACGTGCTTACGCCAAACGCTGATGCTAAACGCCGTCCACGACAAAATTCAATTTACCGTAGAGGAAGAAGAATGTCAGAAGCTACCCTTCCTAGACACTCTGATCCATCGTGACGACGACGGCCTGCGTTTCTCTGTATACAGAAAGCCGACTAATAAAGATGATTATATCCATTACTACTCCGCCCACAGCAGTAAAACAAAGTCAGGGGTAGTCATAGGTTTCTTCCTAAGGGCATTAAGGATTTGCAGCCCTGAATTCTTAGAGGATGAAATGAAATACATAATAGACTCCTTTGTAAAACACCGGTACCCCAGAGGTTTCTTGCTAAACCTCAGAAAGAAAGCGGAGAACATCATGACCAGAGCAGAAAACGATCGTGCAGCACCCTCAGGTTTCTTGATACTGCCTCAGTGTAATATCTCCGAGATTATCAGCAGGTACTTTGGTACCAACGTGAACATAGCAAACACGTCCGGCGTAAAGATAGGAGATTTGGCAAGACACAAGAAACCGCTCACAAACAACCCCGACAGTGCCGTTTACTGTATCCCCTGCAGTACATGCGAAAAAAGCGTGTCTGACGAAACAGGACGTGGTTTCGACAACAGGATGACCGAGCACCGAGCAGATATCTGTCACCACAGGACTTCCAACGCCATGGTGGCACACGTAGATGAGGCGGGACATCTACCAGATTGGAAGGAAGCGAAAATCGTCAGCAAAGGATTACAAAAGCAAAGGCGTAAAGTTATGGAAGCTGCATACATCGCGACAACAGAAAATATGAACACCGCGTCGGGGAGATTTAAACTGTCCAAGGTCGCGGCAGCATCAATTATGCGGATAAACCATACACAGGTCAGGAGAGTCAGGTGAACCATCAGCTCCATAACAAGTGAAAACATAGAACGAATATATATATCAAATGAGAGCTGATGGTTCACCTGACTCTCCTGACCTGTGTATGGTTTATCCGCATAATTGATGCTGCGGCGACCTTGGACAGTTTAAATCTCCCTGACGCGGTGTTCATATTTTCTGTTGTCGCGATGTATGCAGCTTCCATAACTTTACGCCTTTGC
>BOPN01006487.1:22500-25000 GCA_017312705.2 Penaeus japonicus
CTTTTCCGCCTATTTCAAGTACAGCTTCCTTTATTCTCTCACTGAATTGGTTGTTAATTTGGTCAATGTCAAAATCTTCGAGAGCTGAGTATCTGTTTCGGATGTTAAGACTAAATTTCGTTGCCTTATTCTTAATGTTAATTAGATTAACGAGAGGCTTCTGTATGAGCATATTTCGTTCCCTTCTTAGCTGTAATTCAACTCGACTTCTGACCAGTCTATGGTCGCTACCGACATTTACTTTATTGATAACGTTTAAATCTTCTACAAAGTCGTGCCTGTCGGTGTTTATGAAGTCAATTTTGTTTTTTTAATGCCGGATGGCAATTTCCATGTCCATTTCCTCCCGGGTCTCTCTTCGAAGAATGAATTCATAATTTTAAGGGATCGAGCTTCAGCGAATTCTATTAGCGTCTGCCTTCTCTCATTTCTGGTGCCTATTCCATATTTCCCAACCGAGGTTTCCCATCTTCCCTTATTCCTATCTTATAATCCCTCATAATCACGGTAAAATGGGTTTTTGCTCTATCGGTAGCTGCTTGCACATCTTCATGGAAACTACAGGTAGGAGCGTATACTGTCGTTTAGTTTCAGTATTACTGAAGCTACTCTTTCGCTCACACTGTAGAATTCCCTAATATTCTTTTGGAGGCGCTTGTGAACTTGTAAGGCCGCCAGGCCTCCCTTCTCTGCCTTTGCTGCCCCTCCCCCCCCACCCACCCATTTTCTTTTTCTCTTTCTCTCACTCGCTCCCTTGCTCCTCCCTTCCTTTTTTCACTCACTCCTTTTTTTCTCCTCCCTGCCTTTCTCTCACTCACTCCCTTTCTCCTCCCTGCCTTTCTCTCATTCATTCCCTTTCTCCTCCTTCCTTTCACACACTCCCTTTCTCCTCCTCCCTTCCTCTCTCTCACTCACTCAGTCCCTTTCTTCTCCGCCCTTCCTTTCCGTTACTCACTCACTCCCTTTTTTTGCTCTTCATATATGTTGGCCTTTATTTCCTTACTTTCTGTTTCTCTCTCCTATACTACTTATACCCTCTCCTGATTCATCTCCGTGGCTTTTCCTTTGTTAATCATCTCTTATTTTCAATCAGTAATGCTCCCTCTCCTCCTCCCTCTCCTCCTTTTTATGTTCATCTTCTGTTCCTTTTGCTTTGCCCTTAATCATGTATTTTTTTTCCTCCAGGTTTTTCTGCCCTCATCTATGTTACTTTCTAATTTCTATAAATCCTGCAGTCCTATTGTTTGCTCATTTCTCTCATGTTTCAACTTCTCCCTTATGCAAGCCTAGGCTATTCTAGCATAGCTCTTTTGCCTTTTGTCTTTTCGCTTCATCAGTATTCCTACTTCCTTTACTGTTCTGTCATCTTGTTCTCTTCTTTATATACTTCATACTTTCTAATATATTTTGCTATAGATCTTTAGTTTCTTTTTCTTCCTCCTAACCTCCAATACCTATCTTACCTGTATGCCTAATTTTTCTCCCCTAATTTCGCCTCTTTATCTTTCTTCCATTCTTTTCCTTCATCCTAAATTCTTATATCCATTCCTATGATGCTATTACAAGCCTTCTAGACCCTAAATCCTGCCTTATCCTTGCCACGATGAATCTGTCTGATCCTGGAGGAATACCGCTACACGGATCGCCCGAAACTCCCCTCCGTCTTTTCTCCTAATATGTATTGACTATTATATATCAAATTCACATGACCACATTTTTTTTCGCTGTATACTTTTAAATGATTCCTCAAACTTATCGAACAGGCAAATACATCAATGCTTGCTCGATATGTTAATGTCATTTGTTCAAATGATTTTATTATTTTATCATGTTTTACCACTGGCTTTTATTTTCCAAGTTTTATGTAACCTTTATATGTATTTGGTATACCTAAAACCTTGATTTTAAAGATTTTGACTTGTTTTATATCAACTTTTTAAAATAGTATATTCATGAAGAATTATTTGATGAGGAGAACCATTTGTGTTTCATTTTAGTGACAGTTTTTTTATGCTGAAATATTTTGTAATTTTGTTTGTTCTTGCCACTTTATCGTACTTTATTTGTATTTTCATAATAAACTTTAACCCTGTAAGCCCGTTTCATAAACTTGTTTATCAACTTTTTTAAGAATTTATTATAATTATTTGCTTTTAGAATATTTGCATTTTGTATTGTTTGTCCAACGCCTATATAAGACACCGTTTTTGTTTCAATAAATGTGTGATAAGACGAACACGTGTTTGGTGTTCCTCTCTCTGGATTTTACAGTGACGACTACAAGGCCCCAAAGAAAAGGTTGCATCTGAACTGATTACTTGCCTGTTGATAGGGAAAAGCTGGGCATTCCAAACATGAGATACTGAAATACATATCTATACATTAAAAGTATCTAAACCACAGCCTCATAGAGACCCTATTTTGTCTTTTGTTTTAAGCAGTAAACAGGGCCCCTCTATCACTTGTCCTTATTTCTTTATCCCGCCTCACGGGGTATTTC
>BOPN01006487.1:32500-35000 GCA_017312705.2 Penaeus japonicus
TTCGGTGATGCGGGCTGTGATGATTTTTGTAAACAGTTTATAGATTACTGAAAGGAGGCTTATAAGTCGGATATTCTTTAAGTCTTTTGTGTCGCCCTTTTTATGTATTAAATTATTATTGCGTTTTTCAGATTTTCAGAGTTTTACCGACGCTTAGACATTTGTTAAAAAGATTGGCCAGTTTTACTACCGCAATCTGTCCTGCATCTTGAATAAGAGATACACTAATGCCATCTTCTCCTGGTGTTTTTCTTCTTTTCGTGCCTTTTAGTGCCCCTTTTACTTCCTGTACCGTAATGTTTGGGACGTCTACAATTGTTTTGTTTGTCTCTGTACGTGGTTGATCGTTTGAGTGGTATAAGTCGCGATGGAAGTCTTTTATTACTTTGATAATTTCATTTTATTGTTTGTCACCTTTCCATTGGGTTTCTTTACTGCGTACATTTGTCTTTTTCCCTATTCCGATTCTGCTTTTTGTTGCCTTAAGGCTGGTGGCTGAAAGCAGAGCTTCATTTATTTTTCGTGTGTTAAATTTGCGCACATCTCTCTTCTTGTTTATCATTTTAGTCAGCTCTGCTGATTCTATTTTGTCTCAGATTGATGTTATTTTTTTGTCTATACCGAAAACTTACTGAACTGCAAGGGGCAACTTGAACTACAAGCTTCTCAGGTAGTGTGACAACAATGGCAGCCATTGAAAGTCTCAGAATAGGTAATAGAGAAGGCTACAAGGTAGTAAATAAAGGGGCAAATAACTATCTAGCTATTGCATCAGCAAACTTAAGGTGATAAAAGAATTATTGTAGGCGACACTATGTTGTTCTATCGAATTACTAACTGAATCCATTAATCATTTATGCCATGATACAGTCGCAGTATGTCCGTAAACAAAATTGTAAGATTATTTAATGCATGGTAAAGAAAATACATTGTGAGTTTAGAGAAATACAATGCTAATTACTATTTACTTGTACTTTCGAGAAACAAAGGGGGATAAAAGAATATTGTGGGTGGAGCGTCCTGTTGGAAGTGAATGTGACTCAGAGTGTTTGGGTATATGTATGTATGAGTGAGTAAGACGTGTTATTTCAAGTTCGTATGGAGTTATTCCTTCTAAACAATACGATTGAATAAATACTTTACTGAAATTCACATTTAATAGTAATTAGCTAGTGTAATAAAATCAACCTCGTAGATAAGGATGAATTCTCACTCGATATATGAGAATAATCATAAGAATGATGAATAATAGTACTAATGATGAACTGATCCGAATCGGGAATATTCTGTTCAATCTCATCGGATAACGGCTCGCAACATGTACAGACGTCTGACATACAACCCTAGCATCTGTGGCTCTATTTCAGGAATCATTTTACACTAAATCGGTTTGATCTGTGAGGTTATAGCTTAAGCGTATGCAAGAAATGAAAAATTATGATAATCATGAAGCAGATCTGAATAGGGAATATTTAGGCAGTAATTGACCCTTCGGATAAGATTCACAGTGAAACGAGGCGTTTTATCGGAAGCCTATCTTTTTCGAGAAAGTCCTTCTCGGCTGATTGCGTTTGTTCGGCATGAACTTTGTTTAAGCTTAACTTATGTGTATGATATATGATGAAAATGAACAAAATTCGAATTTGTCATTTTAATGAGACAATTTGAAATATACCAAGTACGAAGGGATTGAGAATGGTATCATATTGAAGCTAATTGTAAGGAAAATTATCTTGGCGGTCTGCTATATACATTTGTTTTCTTTTGTTTCCTACCAACGACGTGTCCGATTTGTTCATCAAAATGTAATTATTATTTTTTAGGGCCTCAAACATTGTAAGGGACTTTGTATTAACTTCTGAGAAAGAAAAATCATTAAAAAAAAATGAGAACAGAGAGTGTTTATTATGGTGAATAAACGATTTTTTTTTTTTTTTTTTGTGACATTACAAATCTGAACAATGAAATCATAGCTTTTCTTGCGCAGTTTCGAATCAGCAAAGGCTTCGCTTTCATTATTACTGAATACAAATATCCAGTAGATTTACTGATACAGTTATAATAGAACATGTCAAAATAGATTGACAGATACATATTTATTTTTGTACAGTTCATTTTTGTTGACAGATGACACTTGAACGTTTTCTGGGATTCGTGGCCGGTGTCCTTGCAAGTGTTGTAACATTCTTATGTTTTTGTGTTCTGGAGTGAAAGATTTTAGGAACAAGATTTGATTTATTACTTTCAATCATCTATTTTTTTCAGTATTATTGTAAATAGATTCGTCGTCGGAAAATTTTCTTGTAATCCTTTGCTGTTGAACCTTTCCAGATACTGAAATTTATCACTGTAATTTTTATCGTTATCATTCTCATCAACATTACCCTTAGCAATATTACTATTATTACCATAATGATCATCATTAGGACTAGGGTGAGATCATTAAACCATTAATGGAGGATTTTATGATTTGGTTATCGAAATTGTTCTTATTTTACTA